>PVKP010006338.1:72749-83839 GCA_004027715.1 Plecturocebus donacophilus
GAGAGAGAGAGAGAGAGAGAGAAAGAGAGAGAGAGAGAGAGAGAAAGAGAGAGAGAGAGAGAAAGAGAGAGAGAGAGAGAGAGAAAGAGAGAGAGAGAGAGAGGAAGGACGGACTAATAATTACAATGCGGCAGTGCAAGTGTTACAACGTCCCTAAGAAGGAGGCCCCTAACCTGACTTGGCAGAGTAAGAGCAGGTTTCTCAAAGAATATGACACTTGAGCTGAGCTGCAAGTATTATGTGGCATGAGCCTATCAGACTGGGGTCTTCTTAAGAGGACAACAGCAGCTGACTCAGTAGAGCTGAAGTATGAGCACATGGAGTGAGAAGTGAGAGATGAAACTAGGAAAGTAGAAATGGGTCACCTCAAACATAAAGGTCATTGTGTGTTATGGGTTGAACTGTGTCCCCCAAAAGTTATGCTAAAGTCCTAATCCCCATTACTGTTGAATGTGACCTTATTTGAAAAAGTTAAGATGAGGTCATTAGGTTGATCTAATATGACTATTGTTTTTATAAGAAGAGGAAAATGCCATCTGAAGACACAGACATAGAGACAACCCCATGTGACAATAAAATCAAAGACAGAAGTACTAAGTCTGCAAGCCAAAGAACACCTGGGTTACCAGAAGCTAGAAGAGGCCAGAAAAGATACTCTGTTAGCAGCTTCAGAGGAAGCATGACCCTGTCAAGAATTTGCTTTTGGACTTCTGGTCTCCATATCTGTGAGAGAATAGATTTCTGTCATTTTAAGCCACCAAGTTTTTGGTACTTGATTATAGAAAGCTAATACAGTGTGCAATGCCAAGAAATGTATATTCACATTCATTTTTATACCCTATTGCAGCACTTGGTATAAAAATGCACCTCATATATTGATCAATAATTACCTGGTCAATAAAAATTTACTTAATTTCCACTTCCATCTCCTCCTATCTAAATTGCTCTATTTTGACTATTCTAAGATAAAAAAAAGTATACAGATTTTACTATCTCTAAAACAGGCATATACCTTACAGTCTATAGAATCTTACCCTCAGTGATGTCCTACAATTGCTGCTGGTCTGGAATGAAACTGAGTTCTTGCAAATAGTCTAGAGAGGATTTGCCTTTGTATCTGTCAGTTACCAACAGCACTAACACCCTGAGACTTCTTTAAATTAAATTCTCTGCTCGAGGCTTGTGTTGTTCCTGGTGGTGGTGGTCCTGTGTTGCTGCTAGTTTGTGTATTGTGTGTGTGTGCATGTGTGTGTGTGTGTGTATGTTTTTCATTCCACTCTGATAGAATAAATTCAGATTGCGAATCTGAGTAGTAATTCATTAATGGTTCAAATTATCAGAGTATTTTATTCCCTTCATATAATGCCAAGGTTATAATTATAAATAAATATAATTATATAAATAATTATATAGAATTACAATTATTTATATAATAATTAAGTATAATATTTTGTTGTTGTCCCTCTATGCATGTTAAGTTTGCTTCTCATTTTCTCTCAAATGGAAATTTAAGCCCTCTGATGTCTCAGGTCTCAGACTAGAAATTCTTTCTTGGGCACTTTTTCTTAGCAATACATAAAATAATACCATCTTCCAAATGATGGTGTCTTCTGTTTGCTAAAATATGGTACCATGAGTACACCATGTCCTTTCCAATCTGCTCTGAGTTCTCTGTTAGACTAATGTTCCTAAATCAGGGCTGCTAATAACATCACCCCTATCAAATTCCTAAAATAGTCCCTTAATTCTCCTGAAACAACTCTAAATTCTCAAGAATCAAAATATGGAGGTGTACAAAGCTATATAACCTTGAACAAATAATTTTGCTTTGTAAAGCCTGTTTCCCATCTGTGAGGTGGATGCCAAGATCACAGAACATTAATTATCTGTTGCTGTGTTTTACTAACTACTCTAAACTTAGAGGTTGAAAACAACAATCATTTATTCTGCCCACAAATCTGCAATTTGGACAGAGGCTTAGTGGGAAAAACCTGTCTCCACACCATGTGGCATCTGTTGGGGAGAGTCAAAGGCTAGGGGCTACAGTCATCTGAAGGCTCACCCACTCACATGTCTTGCAGGTGATGGTGGCTGTTGATTTGGCCTCAGCTGGAGTATCTTAATGTGACTGCTTGGCTTATAGCATGGTGGCTGAGTTCCAAGATCAAATGTCCTCAGGTAGAGGCTGTATCACCTTTTATGACTTAGCCTTGGAAGTCACACTGTACCACGTCTACCATATTCTGTTGGTCAATTCATGGCTAAGATTAGAACAGATTCAAGAGGGAGATATAGACCCCATCTCTCAATGGGAAGAGTGTCAAAGAAGTTGTAGATATGTTTTAAAATATATAAGGTTTTACAAATACCACATGTTCTCACTTATAAGTGAGAGCTAAACATTGAGTACACATGGATGTAAAGAAATACTGGGGCATATTTGAGGTGGAGGGTATGAGGAGAGTGAAGATTTACAAACTACCTATTGGGCCAGGAGCAGTGGCTCATGCCTTTAATCCCATTATTTTGGGATGTCAAGGCAGGCAGATCACTTCAGATCAGGAGTTTGAGACCAGCCTGGCCAACTGTGAAACCCCATCTCTACTAAAAATACAAAATTTTATTTTCTGTTTCATTCTATTTCAGTCTGTCCCTTAGCAGGGCTCAAGTGCTGTGTTGGAAGATCTGCTGCTCTCTTCAGAGCTGGCATGCAGGATCATTTAAGTCTGCTGAAGCTACACCCACAGCCACCCCTTCCTCCAGGTGCTCTGTCCCAGGAAGATGGCAGTTTTATCTCTAAGCCCTTCACTATGAGGATCCAGTTTCATTCTCCTACATGTGGCTAGCCAATTATCCTAGCGGCATTTGTTGAATAGGGTGTCCTTTCCCCACGTTGCGTTTTTGTTTGCCTTGGCTAAGGTAAGTTAGCTGTAAGTATCTGGGTTTATTTCTGGATTCTCTATTCTGTTTCATTGATCTATATGCCTATTTTTATACCAGTACTATGCTGTTTTAGTGACTATAGCCGTAAGAGTAGAGTTTGGCTGAAAAGTTTGAGGTTACAGGAAGAAAAAAAAAGAGTATAGTTTGAAGTATAGTTTGAAGAGTATAGTATGATGCCTCCATATCTGTTCTTTCTGCTTAGTCTTGCTTTGGCCATGAGGGCTTCCTTTTGGTTCCATATAAATTTTAGGATTTTCTAGTTCTGTGAAGAATGATGGTGGTACTTTGATGGGAATTGCATTGAATATGTAGATTGCTTTGGGTAGTATAATCATTTTCACAATATTGATTCTACCTATCCATGAGCATGGGATGTGTTTCCATTTGTTTATATGATTTCTTTCAGCAGTGTTTCATAGGTTTCCTTGTAGAGGTCTTTCACCTCCTTGGTTAGGTATATTCTGAAGTATTTTATTTATGTTTGTTTGTTTGTTTTTCCAGCTATTGTGAAAGAGGTTGAGTTCTGGATTTGATTATCAACATGGTCACTGTTGGTGTACATCAAATTTGGTATCCTGAAACTTTGCTGAATTCATTTACCAGTTCTGAAAGCTTTTTGGAGAAGTCTTTAGGATTTTCTGGGTATACAATCATATTATCAGCAAACAGTGACAGTTTGACTCCCTCTTTACTGATTTGGATGCCTTTTATTTCTTTCTCTTATCTGATTTCTCTGGCTAGGACTTCCAGTACTGTGTTAAATAGAAGTGGTGAGAGTGGGCATCCTTTTCTTGTTCCAGCTCTCAGGGAGAATGTTTTCAACTTCTCCCCATTCAGTATAATGTTTCCTGTGGGTTTGTCATAGAGGCTTTTATTACATTAAGGTATGTCCCTTCTATGCTGATTTTCTGAGAATTTTAATCATAAAGGCATGCTGGATTTTGTCAAATGCTTTTTCTGCATCTACTGAGATGATCATGTGTTTTAATTCTGTTTATGTGGTGTAACACATTTATTGAAACCCACTTGATCATAGTGGATTATCTTTTTGATATGCTGTTGATTCAGTTAGTATTTTGTTGAGGAGTTTTGCATCTATGTTCATCAGGGATATTGGTCTGTACTTTTCTTTTTTAGTTATTTCCTTTCCTGGTTTTGGTACTGGGGTTACATTGGCTTCATAGAATGATTTAGGGAGGATTCCCTCTTTCTCTACCTTGTGAAATAGTGTCAACAGAATTAGTACCAATTCTTTGAATGTCTGACAGAAATCAGCTATGAATCTATCTGGTCCCAGACTTTATGTGGGCAATTATTTTACTATTATTTCAATCTCACTGCTTGTTATTGGTCTGTTCAGAGTTTCTTCTTCCTGGTTTAACCTAAGAGGGTTGTATATTTCCAGAAATTGATCCATTTCCCCTATGTGTGTAAAGGTGTTCATAGTAACCTGGAATGATCTGTATTTCTGTGGTAATTGTTGTAATATCTCCCATTCACTTCTAATTGAGCTTACTTGGATCTTCTCTCTTCTATTCTTTGTTAATCTTGCTAATGGCCTATCAATTTTATTTAACTTCAAAAAACCAGCTTTTTGTTTCATTTACCTTTTGTATTTTTTTGTTTCAATTTCAGTTAGTTCTGCTCTGATCTTTGTTATTCTTTTCTTCTGCTGGGTTTGAATTTGGTTTATTCTTGTTTCTCTAGTTTCATGAGAAACTAGATTGTCTATTTGTGTTTCATGAGAAACTAGATTGTCTATTTGTGTGATTTCGATTGCCTATTTGTGTTCTTTCAGACTTTTTCATGTAGGCATTTAAGAGTATGAACGTTCCCCTTAGCACTGCCTTTGCTGTATCCCAGAGGTTTTGATAGGTTGTGTCACTATTATCATTCAGTTCAAAAAAAAAATTTAATTTCCATCTTGATGTAATTGTTAAGCCAGTAATCATTCAGGAGCAGATTATTTAATTTTCATGTATTTGCATGGTTTTAGGATTCCTTTTAGAGTTGATTTCCAATTTTATTCCACTGTGATCTGACAGAGTATTTGATATAATTTCAATTTTCTTAAATTTATTGAGAGTTGTTTTGTGGCCTAACACATGGTCTATCTCAGAGAATGTTCCATGTGCTGATGAACAGAATGTATATTTCACAATTGTTGGGTAAAATGTTGTGTAAATATTTGTTAAGTTCATTTGTGGTAGGGTACAGTTTAAGTCCATCGTTTCTTTGTTGATTTTCTGTCTTTATGACCTGTCTAGTGTTGTCAGTGAAGTACTGAAGTCCCCCACTACTATTGTGCTGCTGTCTGTCTCAGTTGTTAGGCCTAGCAGTAATTGTTTTGTATATCTGGGAGATCCAGGTTAGGTACATAATATTTAGGATTGTGATATTTTCATGTTGGACAAGCCCTTTTATTATTATTTTTTTATCGCATTTTAGGTTTTGGGGTACATGTGAAGAACATGCAAGATTGTTGCATAGGTACTTATATAATGTTCCACTTTGTCATTTTTAACTGCTGTTGCTTTAAAGTTTGTTTTGTCTAAGAATAGCTACTCTTGCTCACTTTTGGTGTTCATTTGCATGGAATATCTTTTTCCACCTCTTTCCTTAGGTTTATGTGAGTCCTTATGTGTTAGGTGAGTCTCTTGAAGGCAGCCAATATTTGATTTTAATTCTTATTCATTCTGCCATTCTGTATCTTTTAGATAGAGCATTCAGGTCATTTACATTCAACGTTAGTATTGAGATGTGAGGTACTATTCTATTCATCACACTATTTGTTGTCTGAATACCTTGGGGGGTGTGTGTGTGAATGTTTTACAGGTCCTGTAAGATTTATGCTTTAAGGATGTTCTATTTTGGTATATTTTGAGAATTTGTTTCAAGATTTAGAGTTGCTTTTAGCATTCTTATAGTGCTGGCTTGGTAGGGAAAATTCTCTCAGCATTTGTCTGGAAAAGACTGTATCTTTCTTTCATTTATGAATCTTAGTTTCACTGGATACAAAATTCTTGGCTGATAATTATTTTGTTTAGGAGGCTAAAGATAGGACCCCAATCCCTGCTAGCTTGTAGGGTTTCAGCTGAGAACTCTGTTGCTAATCTGATAGGTTTTCCTTCATAGGTTACTGATGCTTTTGCCTCACAGCTCTTCAGATCCTTTCCTTCATCTTGACTTTAGATAACCTGATGATTATGTGCCTAGGTGATTATCTTTTTACAATGAATTTTGCAGGTGTTCCTTCAGCTTCTTGTATTTACATGTCTAGATCTTTAGCAAAACTGTGGAAGTTTTCCTCAATTATTCCCTCAAATATGTTTTCCAAGCTTTTACATTTCTCTTCTTCCTCAGGATCACCAATTATTCTTAGATTTTGTCATTTAACATAATCCCAAACTTCTTAGAGGCTTTATTCATTTCTTAAATTCTTTTTTCTGTGTCTTTGATGGATTGGGTTAATTCAAAAGCCTTATTTTCGAGCTCTGAAGTTGTTTATTCTACTTGTTCTATTTTATTGCTGAGACTTTTCAGTGTATTTTCCATTTCTCTAAGTTTTCTTGAACTGTCCTTCATTTCCAGAAGTTGTGATTGGTTTTTATTTATACTATTTCTCTGGAAATTTTTCCATCCGTATCCTGTAACATTTTTAAAATTTTTTTGAGTTGATATTTACCTTTCTCCAGTGCCTCCCTCAGTAGCTTAATAAATGACCTTCTGAATTCTTTTTCTGACAATTCAGAGATTTCTTTTTATTTGGATCCATTGCTGGTGAACTAGTGTGATCTTTTGGGGGTGTTAAAGAAACTTGTTAAGTCATATTACCAAAATTGTTTTTCTGGTTCCTACTCATTTGGGTAGACTACATCAGAGAGAAGATCCAGGGCTCCAGGGCTGTTTCTCAGATTTTTTTGTCCCATAGGGTACTGCCTGGATGTGGGTGCTCAGCGATGGTGCTTCCTGAGAACCAAACTGCAGAAGCTGTTACTTCTCTTCTGGATCTAGCTGCCCAGCAGAGATACCAGGCTCCGGACTGGTACTGGGGAGTGTCTGCAAAGAGTCCTGTGATGTGATCCATCTTCAGGTCTCTCAGTCCTGGATACCAGTACCTGCTCACTGGGGATAGCAGGTGAGTAAAGTAGACTCTGTAAGGGTACCTGGTTGCAGTTTTGTTTACTGTGCTAGTTTTGGGTTGGCTGGCCTCCAGCCAGGAGGTGGTGCTTTTAAGAGAGCATCAGCTGTGCTAGTATAGAGAGATACAAGCTTGCCTTGGAAAAGTTTCTCAGGTACTTGGTGGGGCCATACAGCTCCCAAGAGATTATGTCCTTTGTCTTCAGCTACCAGGGTGGGTAGAGAAAGACCATAAGTTTAGGGCAGGGTAAAGCATGTGTGAGCTCAGACTCCCCTCAGGCAGGTTGGGGGGCTGCTGTGGGGAATGGGGGTGTCGTATTCAAGCCAATGGACTTATATTGGCCTGAATATATGGGGGGATTATGGCTGCCTCTGCTGAATCATGCAGGTTGCCAGGGAAGTGGAAGAAAGCCAGCAGTTACAGGCCCCCACCAGCTCTCACCCAGCTCCCACACAGCCCAAAAGGCCAGTTTCATTTTCACCTTGCTAACCCCACAACAGCACCAAGTTTATTTCCAGGCAGTGGGAAGGCAAGGCTAAGGTCTTAACCCAGGCTCCAGGCCTTCCCACTGGGAAAGCAAGCAGGGCTTTCAGGTTTCACGCCTCCCTGCCTACCACAACTTCTGTGCTGTTTCTGTACTCCCAGTTCACCCTCTCACCCAGATTCTGTCCAAGAAACTTCGTATTTGATTGAAATTGTTACAAAGTTCAGCTGGAGGTTTCCTTTTCCCTGTGGTCTTTCCCCACTTCCACAGGTAGCCCTTCCCAAGGACCCCTGTGAGACAAAGTCAGAAATGGCTTCCCTAGGAACCAGAAGTGCCCACACGCTCTTCCCACTTCTTCCTCTACCCCTGTATTTCACTCAGCTCTGTTTATCTCAGCTCCAGGTAAGGTCAAATCCTTCTCCCATGATCTGTACCTTCAGGTTTCCTAGTGAGGATGTGTGTTCAGCAGCAGACGATTCCCCTTTCACACTTTCACATTTTGGGCACTCACAGTTTTTTGGATGTCTCCTAGAGCCTGCAGCAGCAATCTACTTCCTTCAAAGGGTCTGTGGATTCTCTCAACTCTCCTGGTATTTTCCTGCCATAGTTCTTGGAGCAAAATTTCACAATGTGAGTCTCCACACACTGCTCTGTCCATCCAAGCGGGAGTTGTAAGTTAGTCCTGCTATCTATCCATCATTTTCCTCACAAAACTTTTCAAAAAGTGTTTGAACTTTGGAAACTACAGAACGATGAAATCTATATTTGTTGTGGACTTGCCCTAATAAAAGTTTGTAAGTCACTTTTAATCTCTGTCTTAAAAATAATTGCATAGCTAATTATCCTTGATATTTAACCACCTGCAGAACTTGAATTGTCAATATTTTTACAGTATCTATACCTAGAAAGGCTTATGGAAACAATAACAAAACAGTTGTTTTCAAGTCCTCATTCCAACTGAACTTTAGGGATCCTTACACATTTTGATGCAATTTTTACTCAAGCACCCTAACTTACCATGTGTATTTTATGAAACTCCAAATGTTGGAATTTTGCTCTGTATTTAAGAAAAAGCATTAAATAATTTATTTTACACTTCTTTCAAGTTTTACCTGCTTAGAGTCTAATAGTGTTTCTTTAAAGGCAACAGAGAAACAGTGTAACTTTGTAAATGAAATAAATGTTCCAATGGCATATACTCACTGGGTAATCTGTGTTTTGGTTTCACTATAACCATTATCCTGCTATCATTCATAAGTGTTTCCCTATAACACAGCCAGTGCCTGGTACAATAGGAAACTGTTAATGTGATTTTCATTTGTTCCTTAAATATCTCCACCTGAATATGGAAGATTTTTGTCCTTAATCTTGGTCTTATTTAGTTTTGGGGGTTTTGTTTGTTTCTTTGATCTTTAGTTGTGGTGGGGTTTTTTTAGCTAAGACATAGCAAATAATGTTGAAAGATGGATTTTGATGTTTATAATTTTTTTCTTAATGCAATCTATGAACCAAGTAACTGAATTTTTAAATCAGCCATCTTCTGCTAGTGTCTTATAGTCTCAAATATTTAGGTGGAAAAGTCTAGAAGAAATAACAATACAAAAGGATTCAATTATAATCAACATTGTTCTCTGTCATTTTCATACTTCATTTGAAAAAGAAAGCTTCTTCACTTCCCTAAAGGAAATCAGTGTTTGTACCATGACCTCAATTTCAAAATCATTCTCTGACCACTTCACTCCATCAAATACCCAACAATCCTACAACATGACTCCTTCAATGCATTGGTCCCACCACCTTTTCATTGACACTTGCACCCTGTGACTTCTTTCCTTGCCCAACCTGAATTCCAGAGTCAATCACTAAAGCATTCTCCTATATGACCCTCAATTCCCTTGCTCCACTCTCTCTTCTCTTAGTCACCTGGTAAAACTTCAACACTCATTAAATGCTACTCCGCCTGCTCTATTTGGCTGATTGATCTCACTTTAAATTCAGGACCACTAAACCCCAGTGGGTCCACTATGCTATCTCGTAATCATAGTGTATTTCCTATTCAAATCATTGCCCCACTCTCCTAGGCAATTGCATCATAATCTCTCCTCAGTCTTCTAGTACCTTCTCCTTTATACTCACTCTTAGCTGTTAACCATAGTTTCCATTTCAATGAAAGAGCCAAAGACAGTATTTTAAAACATTAATCAGATGCTTACAACTTTCCAATGGCTCCTTCCCTCTCATAGTAAATGCCAAAGTCTTTACAACAACCTGTATGACCTGACATGCTGATCTCATTACACCTCTAATCTCATCTTCTGTATTTTCCCCTCTGTTATTGCTCCTTCCCTATTGACCCCTTTGTTCAATTAAAACGTTAAGTCCTCTTCTACCTCTGGGCCTTTGCATCTGCCATTTCCTTTACCTGGAACACTCTTCCCCTGGATATATTTTTATGGCTCACTCCTTTGCTTCCTTTGTCTTTGTTCAAATATCAACTTCTCGGAGAGAGATCCAAGATGGCCGATTAGCAACAGCTCAGGAATGTAGCTCCCAGTGAAAGCGCAGAGAACGAGTGGACGCCGCACTTTCTGACAAATTTTTGTTGCCCACAGACCGGGAGATTCCCGGCAGAGGAGCCACGTGGGTCGCCAGCGCGACTCCTTTGGCCGGCGCAGCTGTTTTGCCAGTGCCTCAGTGCGGAGCTTCCCAGTGCAGAGTATACGGGACGGATGGGCTCGGCTGGTCCCATCCCCACAAGGAAAACATCAATTGGAAGCGCTGAGGACTGACAGTTTCACAGCAAGCACAGCGAACCCAGGAAGGTCCGGCTCTGAGGGGAAGGGGCGTCCGCCAAAGGAAAACTAAGAAACAGAAAAACTTCATCACTGGGCAGAGAGAGATCCAAGACGGCCATGTAGCAGCAGCTCAGGATTGTAGCTCCCAGTGAAAGCACAGAGAACGAGTGGATGCCGCAATTCCAGATGAATTTTTGATGCCCACAAACTGGGAGATTCCCGGCGAAGGAGCGACCAGGGTCGCCAGCGCGATTCTTTTGGCCAGCGCGGCGCTTCTCGGTGGGGAGTGTACGGGACTGGATGCCCTTTTAGTCGGGCTCAGCGGGTCCCATCCTCACAAGGAGAACAGCAATTGGAAGCACTGAGGACTGAGAACAAGCATAGCTGAACCCGGGAAGGCCCAGCTCTGTAGGGAAGGGGCGCCCCCCGAAGGAAAACTAAGAAACAGAAAAAACTTCATCACCAACAAGCCGGACGTCCACTCAGAGACCCAATCTGAAAGTCGGCAATTACAAAGACGACAGGTGGATAAATTCACAAAAATGGGAAGAAACCAGTGCAAAAAGGCTGAGAACACCTGAAATCAGAATGCCTCTCCTCCTACCAGGGATCGCAGCTCCTCATCAGCAAGAGAACAAGGCTTGACGGAGGATGAGTGTGATGAACTCACAGAATCAGGCTTCAGAAGGTGGATAATAAGAAACTTCTGTGCGCTAAAAGAACATGT
>PVKP010006339.1:0-83738 GCA_004027715.1 Plecturocebus donacophilus
TGCTGAGACATCTGCTGTGAGTCTGATGGGCTTCCCTTTGTGGGTAACCTGACCTTTCTCTCTGGCTGCCCTTAACATTTTTTTCTTCTTTTCAGCTGTGGTGAATCAACAATTATGTGTCTTCAGATTGCTCTTCTCAAGGAGTATCTTTGTGGTGTTCTCTGTATTTCCTGAATTTGAATGTTGGCCTACCTTGCTAGGTTGGGGAAGTTTCTGGATAATATCCTGTAGAATGTTTTCCAACTTGGTTCCATTCTCCTCATCACTTTCATGTACACCAATCAAATGTAGATTTGGTCTTTTCACATAGTTCCATATTTCTTGGAGGCTTTGTTCATTTCTTTTTACTCTTTTTTCTCGAATCTTGTCTTCTCACTTTATTTCATTGAGTTGATATTCAGTCTCTGATACTCATTCTTCTGCCTGATCAGTTCGGCTATTGATACTTATGTATGCTTCATGAAGTTCTCGTGCTGTGTTTTTCAGCTCCATCAGGTCATTTATATTCTTCTCTAAACTGGTTCTTCTAGTTAGCAATTCATGTAACCTTTTATCAAAGTTCTTAGCTTCCCTGCGTTGGGTTAGAACATGCTCCTTTAGGTTAGAGGAGTTTGTTATTACCCACCTTCTCAAGCCTACTTCTGTCAATTCATCAAACTCATTGTCTGTCCAGTTTTGTTCCCTTGCTGTCGAGGAGTTGTGATCTTTTGGAGGAGAAGAGGTGTTCTGGTTTTTGGAATTTTCAGCCTTTTTGTACTGGTTTCTCGCCATCTTTGTGAATTTATCTACCTTTGGTCTCTGAAGTCAGTGACCTTCGGAGCGATCTCTAGGTGGACGTGTTTTTTGTTATGTTGATAACTATTCCTTTCTGTTTGTTAGTTTTCCTTCTAACAGACCCCTCTGCTACAGGTCTACTGCAGTTTACTGGAGGTCCACTCCAGACCCGGTTTGCCTGGATATCACCAGCAGAGACTGCAGAACAGCAAAGATTGCTGCCTGTTCCTTCCTCTGAAAACTCTGTCCCAGAGGGGCACCCACCAGATGCCAGCCAGAGCTCTCCTCTATGAGGTTTCTCTCGTCCCCTACTGGGAAGTGTCTCCTGGGCAGGATACACACGGATGATGCACTTGATGAGACAGTCTGTCCCTTATCAGAGCTCGAATGCTGTGCTAGGAGATCCGCTGCTCTCTTCAGAGCTGCCAGGCAGGGATGTTTAAGTATGCTGAAGCTGCACCCACAGCCACCCCTTCCCCCAGTTCCTCTGTCCCAGGGAGGTAGAGGTTTTATCTATAAGTCCCTGAGTAGGGCTGCTACCTTTTATTCAGAAGTGCCCTGCCCAGACAGGAGAGACTCTAGACTAGAAGCACTCTGGCCGCAGCAGCCTTGCTGATCTGTGGTGGGCTCCCCCCATTTCTAACTTCCCAGTGGCTTTGTTTACACCACGAGGGTAAGACTGCCTATTCAAGCCTCAGCAATGGCAGATGCCCCTCCCCTCACCAAGCTTGAGTGCCTCAGGTCAAGCTAAGACTGCTGTGCTGGCTGCAAAAATTTCAAGCCAGTAGATCTTACCTTGCTGGGTTCCATGGGTGTGGGACCCACCAATCCAGACCACTTGACTCCCTGGCTTCAGCCTCCTTTCCAGGGGAGTGAACAGTTCTGTCTTGCTGGCATTCTAGGTGCCACTAGGGTATGAAAAATAAACTCATGTAGCTAGCTTGGTGTCTGCCCAAACAGCTGCCCGGTTTTGTGCTGGAAACCCAGGGCCCTGGTGGCAAAGGCACCAGAGGCAATCTCCTGATCTGTAGGTTGTGAAGACTGGGAAAAGCGCAGTATCAGGGCTGGAGTGCATGGTACAGTCCCTAATGGCTTCCCTTCATTAGGAGAAGGAGTTTCCCAACCCCTTGCACTTCCCAGGTGAAGCGATGCCCCACCCTGCTTCTGCTCGCCTTGGGCTGCACCCACTGTCTAACTAGTCCCAGTGAGAAGAACAAGGTGCCTCAGTTGGAAATGCAGAAATCACTCACCTTCTGGGTCAGTCTGGCTGGGAGCTGCAGACCGAATCTGTTCCTATTCGGCTATCTTGCCAGCAATCCCCAGATTCCCACTTTTACATTGATTCCTGGTTCCCCCAAAAGAGGGAAAAATACCATGGTGTTACCTGAAAGGGGTTCTGATCCAGACCCCAAAAGAGGGTTCTTAAAATCTGGCTGAAGAAAGAATTTGAGGCAAATCAACTCAAGGAATCTTGGGGCTGCTTGAAGTCTCCTATGTGGTATCAAAGATGGTAAAAGGAATAAGCAGAAATGGAAAGAGATGGAAGAACAAGACTTGGATGAGCCAGTTTGGAGATACGTTAAGCTTTCTAAAAGGCCCGTGGAGTTTTGTATTTTTTTATTTTTTTTTGCAAAAAATCATGCCAATAAGATAGGAAACAAATGGGATAAAACATTTTTAAAAGGCAGTTTTAGTTTGTGGAAAAAAATTCCCAGAGAGAATATCCAAAAGAGCAAACACAGAATGTTTTTTCACCCCCAAAAGAATTATAGCCTGAGTATCAGCTTTTAAGTAAGCTGACTTCTGACTATGGAGCTTTTAAGATACTTTTTAAATCTCTCATCAGACTTCAGCCAGGAAAAATAGAAAGCTCCTAGTTATTTGCAAGGGGACGTCCAGTAAAACCAGCCGGTGTTTCTGAAGGAGGTTGTCCCTTAAAAACGTGCTCAGGTTTTGATTTCTCATAATTCAAGAACTTTTCAAAAGTGACCAAGGCCAGAAATGTCTTTAGGGTTAAGGTGTGCTGTTTATGAGTGTAAATCACCTTCATACATCTTTCGATCTGGAATTAACAGGAATGGCCAGAAATGAAAAGACAAATCTGAATTATAGGAAGTAGAAAGCAGCTGCTATTTTTAAAGTATGCTGTGTAATCTTAGGCAAAAGAAATGAAACCACTGGTGCTAGACCAGTGTATAACCCAGACCTCTTGCCCTTAGGCAGAGGTGGAGAAGGCAAAGCTCCTTACTCAGTCTCCTGTCCAGAGAGACAGGAAACCAAAGCCCTTGATCTAAAAGCAAAGAGAGGGTTTGAAAAACAGCCCAAATAAAATATAGACCTTAAATAAGAAGAAAGAGAGGTCTGGATTCAGGAGAACTCACCGTAACACCTGATGGGACTGTGGGTTCCTGCTTGTACCAAGCGCTGCTTTCAGAGAGAGAAATGCCTGGTGTTCAGGAGGAAGTCACCACATCCTGCTGACTTAAGCCAGATATGTCACCCTAAAGAAAAAAAAAATGAGCCAAAATAATATAAGTACAGAGGTTTTTTGTGGGGCAATGACCAGGTTTGAGGACTGCAGATCAGAACATAGGTTGAGTTGCCTTGAATATATGCTCTGATTAGTAGCAGTTACAAGTGGGTTTTTAAAGGAAAAGAGAGAGTTCCTACATTGTATCACAAATTCCAAAAATGTGAAGATAATGGGTAAGGCCACTAGTTAAAATGCCTTTCAACAATTGCTCTGGGCCTGGGCGCAGGATATAGGTGAGGTGGGCATGACTGAAGCCCCACACTCCTGCCTCTTTGGGACTAAAAAATTTTGCAGACCTATACCTCAGGATGCTCTGAGCGATTTTCCTTTCTTACTAGTCCAACTTCCTATGTGACTGTGCTGGTTCAGATTTACCTCAGTCTCCCAACTAAAGTATTGCAAACCTACCTATTCCCTTTTAGAAGGCTCCCAGGAAGCCTTTGAAAAATGACAGACGATGTCACTTTTCTTACTTCCATTTGCTGTTGACGTCATTCAGAATAAAAGCCAATGCCCTTACCATGAGCTAAGAGGTCTTAGACATTCTGGTTCTCTGGTACCTCACTGAGTGCTTCTCAGTGCCACCTCCCTCTTCCCACTCCCAACTCTTCATCTGCCTCACCTGGAATAATTTTGGTATTAAGAGTTATGCTTTAAAAAAAATTACTTTAAAAAAAAATTTAAAGAATATTCAGTCCAGTTAGGAAATGAACAGTAGAAAAATAAGAATACACTTGTGGAGTGTCCACTCTGTTCCAGGTGCCCAGGGAATCTCATGGAATCCTCTCCCCACCTTTTTACTGGAGGTAGCTTCTGTTATACCCCATTTTACAAATAAGAAAACTAAGGAACGGAAATTGAGCAGTGTTTCCCAAGGTCAGAATGAGTAATTGAACCAGTATTTGAATCCAAACTGTCTGGCTCCAGAGCTGGTGTTCCATGTATTTTTTATTTTTCTGTAACTTTATGCTTGGAGAATGGTTGTAAGAATAGTAACGTGATGTCTCATATGTCCTTTCCTCCAGTTCTGTATGTTTATACTTTGGCTCACTTTATCACTCTATAGGTTTTTTGTTGTTGTTTTTGTTGTTGTTGTTAGTTTAGTTTTTCCCTCGAACCATGTGAAAGCAAGTTATAGACATGGTACCCCTTTTAAACGTTTCAGTTTGTGTTTCTGAAGACCAAAGATACTGTCTTATATGATCAGAGTATAATTATCAAAATCAGGAAATTTAATACTGAAGAAATGCTCTTATCCACAGTCCAAATTCTTATTTCATCCCAATAATGCCCCATATCAATATTGCTTCCTGATCTTTCCCTTTCCCAGCCCCCAGTCCAAATAGCATCCCATAACACACAGCGCATCCAGTTGTCAGGCCCATCTTTTTTATTGAGACACTGCTTCTGTCACCAGGCTGGAGTTTAGAGGCTCTGCTTCTGTGGTCCAGGCTCTACCTCCCAGCTCCAGCAGTCCTCCTACCTCAGCCTTCCGAGTAGCCAGGGCCACAGGTGCACGACACCACACCTGGCTAATGTTTGAATGTTTTAAAGAAGACAGAGTCTTGTTATGTTACACAGGCTGCAGGCCCGTCTTCTTAACTTAGACCAGTTTATGCTTTTACTCTAGGGCCATGATATACGAAGTCCAGAAATTTAGTTTGTAAAGTGTCTTTTCAAGTCAAGCAATAGATGAAATTGTCAGTAAATGTTACTAGGATCAAAGCATACCATTTGAAAAATATCACTGAAGTGTATATTTCTATTCTCATTTCTGTTCCTAATATGTCGACAATGTCAATAAGATTGTTACCATGTTGATGGGCAAACAGCCTTGACCCTTGTTCTTTCTGGGCCCATACTTCTGATCTTTCTTGATGATACTCTGTGAGTATGCAGTTAAATGTTGATGTTACCTGTGTCTGTCATATGTTGACTTTTGCATCTTAAAGGGCTACATCCCTGCATCCCTTGCTTTGACTTCACTTTCACACTTGTCCACTGTTGCCATTACCATGCTGTAATTGCTGCTTGTTTTCTCATTTTTTCTGTATGCTTCTGGAGAGCTGAGATTTGTCTTATTGATCCAGCTTTTTAACTCTAAAATTTGTTTTGAGTACATGAATGAGTGAACAAATGAATCAGTAATGCTAGTAGAGGTTTTGCAACCTGTGTTTTCGAAGATCCTCATCACCAGTTTTTATGTTAAGGTAATTTATGTAAAGTATATAACTCAAGAGCTGTGTGTTGTTGCTAATGATTTGGGGGAAGTTGTTCATAAAACTCTTTCACAAATCAAGATCTGCTATTTTTTTTTCTTTATGATTCAATGTTAAATGTTCACAGGAGTCTTGAATTATTTATTGGTCTTTGATGTTTGCTTTAAAGGTCATTTGGAAAAATACCTGATTGTTCAATTGGCTGGCTCTACAGAGCTGGGAGAGTCTCATGTCTTGTTTTTGTATCTAGTGCTAATCTACAGGAAATTACATTTTTAAATATTAGTATGTTTTTTTAAAACTCAAGTCAGTCACAGTAAGAAATAAGGCATGTCAGTAGTCAAAATAAAAGCATTGCAATTTTGTATCTGTTTGTATAGATAAGCCTTAAAATGTAACAGAAGTTGTCTTTTGTACTGAAATAATTTGTTTCTATTTTTTTCTTTCCTCTCTTGCCTCTTTATAAAGGAGTCAGTCACTGCCAACATAAAGTTAAGAAAGCTAGGCGCTTTCTCCCTTTGGTCTTCTGTTCCCATGATCCTCCTTCTACGGGTACTGCACTCTGCACTCATATTTGCACAGGCTCTCCTATTAACCAGATCACTCCAGAGAAACTAACTCTAACTCGATGCTTATAGATTATCCTAAATAGATTATAGCCTTATTGAATATTAGTGTATGTGCTGTTTATTGTTCAGAAGCACTAAGGGGGTTGGGGTGGGGGCAAGGTTTTATGTCTATCTTTGGGTTACTCTCTTGAATAGATTTTTTTGTCTGCTGGTTTTTAAATGCATGACAGAGCGAGAAGTTGCTTCTCAGTTTCATTTGTGTTGTTTCAGTATTTTCCCACAGAGGTCAGCAGGATCACACTTTTTGCATCCTGGATTTCCTAATATAGCATGCACCTGAATGAAGGAGAATGGTCAGAGTGACCCCCTAGATATCTGCTCTTCATACTTTGGGGACAGATATTTAGGGCTGCTGCATAGTAAAGGCAGCTATGCCATTTGGAGCATTTTCTAGGAAAGCAAAGATTATATTTATAATAATTGAAACAGTAATTTCTCCAAACTATTCAGAACAAAATTTGTTCTGTGCAAACTTAAATGGGAACCTTGGTTGTTAGCAGAGCTTCAAGTACTGCACTTCCCACAGTTTATTATAGTGGACCTGGGCTACATCTACAATGTGATATTTAAATCCCACTGGCTCATTGGAATGGGCTTAGTGAGGGCTTACTCCCTTCATATAGCTAAACATAACACAGTAATGACTCGTTTGTTTGCATTCTTATCTAAGGGGACACAAATTCCCTCTGAGGAAGGTAGAAACCATTTTTAAAATTTAATTGTAAGATTCAGTCAAATTAACTTTGCTTAGTGTGGCAGAATCCAGTTTACACTCTATATACTGGTGTGTAACTTCATGTAATACATTGACAGCTTAAAACTTGGCATAATGCCCTCAAATTCAAGTAAACATACTACCACTATAATCTTTCTTTGTCTTTTGAATTAAACCCTGGGGGGGGTAATTTTTTTTTCTTACATTTTGATTTACTTGTCATTTTAATAGTGTTTTCCCCTCTCTTCCCTCTTTTCCTTCCTATTTCTCCCTCCCTCTGTTCCCTACTTCCCTTTCTTTGCATGCCACCTGGATCTGCAGATGAAATTAGTGGGGACGGTAATATTTATTTTCACATTTGTGTTACTGCTATGAGATAATTATTTATGGAAATACTATTTAGTGTTTAATGAAAGGCAAAATGTGCTTTTGATCCAACAGAACCAAGTACAAAATGGTATGCAAAAATGATATCTTAAAAATTGCCAGGGCTTTGGCACAGAAAGGATAGCTATCAATTTTTTAATCACATTTTAGTGGTAAATTTGAATTGTATGTATTCCTAGTAAATTTTTTATATTTCATTATTAAAACTTTGAGAGTTCTTTTAAAAATGTCAAAAGCAAAATGAGTAACACTTGAAAGCTGTAATGATAGAGATCCATACACTATTTTCCAAATATAGTATATATGTAATTATTAGTTTGGGAATTAGACAGTAGAAGGAAAGAATGAAAAGTGATTTTAAAGACTCACAGAAACTAACGTAACTAGGGAAATATCAGCAATAAGGTAATTGTTTTTTCAAACAGTTGATAGCACTTAAGGTAGAAATTTAAAAATTTTAAATTACATTTAATGTCTTATGTTTCCCGTCTACTTCATACACTGCTTCCATGAAACTTGATCCTCTTTTATACTAAAGGAGTAAGATTTTATAAACTAAAATTAAGAAGGAATTGTATTTTTTCCTCCTGATTAAATTAAAAATGCTTTTACTGAAGATTTCACCTATGTTCATTTTTGTTAATAGGATAGAGATACTGAGAACTTGCGTGTCATGAGCTAAACAGTTGTAGTAAAAGGTCTTCAAAGTGCATGTTCTTCACAGGATTTGAAGTCAGAGATTTGAGCTTCATTTTTAGATTGATTCTGTGATAATATTGAGAGCTTTCTGCACATGGGCACTTTTCTGACTTGATGTCTGATTCTCACAACAGTTAGTCAGAATATCACTGGGTATTGTCCTCACTGTTTTGCAGGTGAGAAAACTGATAATCAAAGGAGTCACGGAGACTCTTAAGGCTGCTAGAGGGAAGTGGTTAGGTCTTAGGCTCCAGCCTTGCCCTTTTTCCACAGCCCCATCCAGTCAGCAACTGACTAGCTGAAGGATCATGAGCAAATTGCTTCATCTCTTGGGTCTTCATCTGGGAGAGATCTCAAGTGGTTGTTGTGAGGATTACTCTGTAAGCATCAAAATTTAGATAAATATCTGCAAACATTTTCATGTATTTTCCCCACCCATTAATTTCTCTATACTGTGAATTAGCCAGGGCAAGTGTACTTAACCCCATTTTACAGGTGAGTAAGCTGAGCCTTAAGGGTAGTCACTTGGTCTTGGTCAGTAAGGCCCATGGGCCAAATATGGCCCACTTGTTTTTGTATGCAGCAGTTTCTTGCCTGTGAAATAGGGATGTTGATCATAGTACAACCTCAAAGAATTTTGCTGAGGATTAAATAACAATATATGTAATTATTTACAACAACATCTAGTATATGGTAAGCCCTCAATAATATGATTAGTAGTCATTGTTATTATTAAATATAGAATACAGACCTATCTTCATTTGTGCCCAGGTCTTTGAACCTGTTTCCCTTTTTCTTTGTTTTTCATATCTTTTGAATTAAATCTAGGGAGGGGTAATTATATATTAACCTATTTATTTTTATTCTGCAGTTATTTTAGAGGTTGATATCTCTACTGAGGGTTTTATAAAATGAGGCAGTCCTCAAAGGACTGCTGTCAAACCGAAAAGAATGAAAGTATCAGCACACAAAAATCCTAGACCCTCAGCTGCCAGACCCTTTTAGACTGAATCCCTGCATTCTGGGATTCCATTTGAGCCCAGGATTTCGAGACCAGCATGGGCAACATGGCAAAATCCCATCTCTACAGAAACATAAAAAAATTAGCAGGCATGGTAGTGTGTGCCTGCAGTCCAAGCTATTTGGGAGGCTGATTTGGGAGGATCACTTAAGCCTAAGGGGTGAAGGCTGCAGTGAGTCAGGATTGCAGCACTGTACTCCACCCTAGGTGAGTACTTTCTGAGCAGAGTACTTTCTGAGCAAGACCCTATCTCAGAAAAAAAGAAAAGAAAAGAATTCTTGGAAGTATACACCAGCTGTTACCACTTGAAAACTTGTAAATAGAAGATTATAAACTTTTGCAGATCCATGTACCTGCAACATTGTTGATTTTGCTCCATGAATTCTCTGTTCACATTGCATCATAGTATACATACCTGCACCCCAAATATAAGTAATTCCCAGACAGCTTTGATACATCCCCAAAGATTTTATGTAGAATTCACACAGCTTAAAAAAAAAAAAAAAAAAACATTTACAGGTTTTCTTTTGTGGTTGTGTGAATTAATTGAAATGTATGTAGCTTGATATTTTCCACAATGTGTGCTAGCCTGATACATATCAGCCTATTTATTTTTACTACTTCACAATTATCTCTACTGAGGATTCTATAAAATGAGACAGTCCTTGAAAGACTGCTGTCAAACTGAAAAGATTGACTGAGAATATCAGCACACAAGAATCCTAGACCCTCAACTGCCGGGTCCCTTTCAGAGAGACCTCAGAAGAAGCAAAACACTAAGAGGAGCTACTGTTTCTTGATGATCTGTTATGCGCAGGGCACATCTCAGCTTTCTGTTGTGTCTCCTGTAATCCTCATAACAACCCTACAAGGTGGATGTTATTTTACCCACGGGGGCACAGCTGAAGCATTGCCAAGTGAAGTAACTTTCCAAAGCTCAGTCAATTTCCCCCAAATTTGCTTGTGGTTTTTGTTGCATGTATTGCAGCTCTGCTGTTCACTGGGATGCCTCGCACAGGTTAAATCCTTTGCCTCAGTTTCCTAGGGATATAGACTTCCTTTACTGATTGCTGCAGTGCATTCATTCGTTTGGTTTAGCATGTTTCTTGAGGACCTTCTCTGTGCTTGGCACTGTTTTAGCTGCTGAGGACATAGTGGTGAGCAAGATACATGAAGGTTTCACCCCAGTGGTTATTCAATTCTGGAGAGGTGGGCATACAGTTCACAGGAAACAAAATTATATCAGGTGGTTATAGGTAATGAGGAAAATGAGTCAAGGAACATGATTTAAGAACAATGAGGTGGGGCAAATTAGTTTGAGGAGAGGTTTCTGAATAGGTGGCTAAAACCAGAATTGGCTCTGGACCAGCATAAGCTTTGGTGCATGGTAAAGCCCTCAGTTGGAGGTCACTGTCACTGCTGTTAGCAGCAGCTTTATGCCCTTCTTCATTAAGGCAGTAGACACCTGCCACCTGATAGACATGGGCTTCTGAACAGGCTTTTAATGAAGCCCTGCAGCCATATGAAGCTGTGGTACCTATGGTGACAAGTGCAGACCATCTACTTAGTAACACCACGAGCTACATACAGGGCTATGGAGACTTCAGCAGGTTGGAGAACAGGACAGATGGGGAAGGGAAGCAGAGGTTCAGAGTTTGAGTGGCGCTGTCTCCCAAAATCCTGCTGCAGCAGGGCCAATCCATGTGTCTTACTTCTAAAGGCACATGCTTTATGTAAAAGGAGGCAGTGAAGGTGCTAGGGCTATTGTGTGGAAAAGCAGTTTTAGTTGCATTTATTTTCTGAGCAGAGCATCACAGAGTTGAGCATGTTAAATTATGGAATCCAAAGAGAAATGATTGCAAATGGCCATTTGTGTGGCTTCTGTTGCCTTAGCTATTAGAGTAGATTCCTCCCCTGCTTAGTTTTTTGTTGTTGTTGCAAGTGTGTTAGCGGCTCCCTTCCATCCCCAAATTTTCTTTTATAGGGACTTTTGATAAGCCATCTTATACAGAAGCAGAGCTATAGGCCTACAGATGCCAATTTACTGTTCTTAGTATTCCCTGAAAACAGATTAAGAGGAAGAAATACAGAAATAAAATAATGGATGATTTGTAGTCTATTAAAACTTTTTTAATGTTATGAGTATTACCACTTATAAACATAGAAGAATAATACCGATTATCCACCTGTCATAAAGGACTTAGGAATAGTTTACAAATAACTGTCTTAAAGAGAATTGATTTGTGTTATGTTCTGCTTGCAAAACTTTTTTACTGTAATCACTTTCAATGATGATTACATAATAAGTGAATTCTTCCATTTGTAGATATGATCTCAGTCATTACCATAGAAGTATGTGGAATGATAGATATCCCAGTGACTGTAAACCACATATATTCTCTATTTGCTTTGAATTCTATACCTTTAATATCTGAATGCAACAATAAGGCAGCACAGAAGCAAGAACTTGAAGCTTTTAGTTTCTCTGGTGTTAAACAGGGATGCCAGGTCAAAATATCAAAATAGAGCTCCTTGGAAAAGATGCATCACAAAGTACTGTCCCTGCTTTGTGATTCATGAGAATGGCCTAGCAGTTAAAACCCTTATACATGGAGCAACTAAAGATTTTTCTTTTTCCAAAAAGAGAAAAAAGCCAAGGCTGAAGTGATTTTTCAGTATTGTTGTAACCTACACGAGTGACTGTTTTCTTCAGATGGGTATTTTTAAATTTCCCATTACTATACTGGTGGACTTTTAAGTTGCTGTCTTGCCCAAAAGGAGTCGGTAGAAACATCGGAACTTCTTGACATGATCTCAAAAATCCTCATTTTAATATGTTGCTTATTCTTTATTTAATATGCTTTTTTTTTTTTTTTTTAAGATCTTTTACCCTTTTGACATTAATGCCTACTCTTGAAATACATGAGTTTAAAAGTTAGGAAATAAATTCCTGGGTTACATTTCTCAACCCTGAGCAAATGTAATGAATTAGCACAGTTAATCTAAAAAATGGGGCTGCCATTTATTTTCTAGACATTCCATGCAGATTATGTTCTCAAGACTAATTGTTAATAAAATCAGATACTGTGTTTTGGAGATACCGCTTATTTGGAGAAATACCAGTAGACAATTGTAGTTTTAAAAATGTATTTGGTGTAGTTGAGGAAGAGTTTTGCAGTTGGTACAGATTGGTTAATTTGAAGCATATACGTAGTTGTTTCATGTCTGTTTTTTACAAGGGCTTTCTCTGTTAGTCCTATTTGCTCTCTGATAAACAAGTCTGTGTATTATAACATATTGGACAATGATGTCACTTTTATTTCCATAAATGACTCATGTATGAGCAAAATTTGAGTGATAGTGTTTTAATAATATTTCAGCATAGTAGAGGATTTAAGCAGACTGTTTTGCCTATTTTAATTATATGAAATACCAGGAGGTCAAATATTTAACCTCTTTCAACAGATATGTTTCTTTTCCTACAGAAACAGATGATTATGCTGAGATTATAGATGAAGAAGATACTTACACCATGCCCTCAAGTAAGTACATTTCTTATTTTGTTCTTGCTCAGACTTCACAGATACCTCCTTGCATTTAAAAGTTTTTGATTCTTACTGTCTTTTTAGAGCCATTTTTTATAGTTCCTTGGGTGCTGGACAGAAATATTTTTTTCAACCTTTACCATTCTGTGTTACATGTGCCCACTTTAAGGTCGGAAGCCTAAAACTCAAATGTCTATAATAATGTTTAGTTACAGGATTTCTGTAATCTTGTTTTCTGGCTGTATCATAACAGAACCTTTATTGATTAGGGTATTTTCTATCTGTAGAAATTTAGTATTATTAAGTATATATGTATGTGAATGTGTGTGTTTACATATATGTAATGTATATATACACACATATACCCACACATTCACACATATATTTTCAAAGATTTGCATTTTCCCCTTGAAAATGTTTATTCTTTGTTGCCATTGACTAACCAATACAAACAGCTTCTAACTATTGTCAATCTGTACACCTCAGGGGTGGGAGCTATGGGGAGAGAAACAGAACTCTTAACATTCATTCAGCCTGGAAATGTCAAGATTCTACATCTCTCTGTGGTGGGCAGCTTATTGATTAAGGAAAATCTTAGGTCTCATGTTGGAGTATGTAGTCTCTAGATCTTGAATTAAACAAACTCTTGAAATTTTATTTGCATAAAAAATTATTTTTAATTTCACTTTCTTATTTTAATTTTTAAAATTTTCCACAGTATGGACTTGAGTATTAAAAAAAAATTAAACCTACCTTTTAAAGAGTCCTCAGGAGTCTTAGTAATTCAAAATCTGAATGTCTTGATTTCAATACAGCTATGTATATTTGTAAAATAAATGTTACAGGTGCCTTATTCTATTGTATAAATATTCTTACTTGTATTTTCTGTGTACATTGAGGAAGCATTACCCAAATGCAGAGAAGCGACCCAGTGTTGCCTTTCACGTGTGCGCTTTGCCCCATGGACCCCTTTCAGGAGCTTCTTGAATAGAGAGTGATTCGAAAGAGGCCAGAGCTGAAACTTGTGTATACATTTTGATTGCCAGTATCAATTTGGAAAAAATGTTTAAACTTAGGTTTAACTTTTTGGCTGGGCATGGTGGCTCACATCTGTAATCTCAGCACTTTGGGAGATAGAGGCAGGAGAATTGTTCAAGTCTAAGAGTACGTTACCAGCCTAGGTAACCATAACAAGATCCCATCTCTACAAAAAAGCCAAAATAAGTTAGCAGGCATGGTAGCACACACCTGTTGTCTCAGCT
The DNA here is from genome assembly GCA_004027715.1 of Plecturocebus donacophilus. Lineage (NCBI taxonomy): Eukaryota > Metazoa > Chordata > Mammalia > Primates > Pitheciidae > Plecturocebus > Plecturocebus donacophilus. The sequence continues at coordinate 13,785 of PVKP010006339.1, forward strand.
ACTCAAGAGGCTGAAGTGCAAGGATTGCTTGGGCCTGTGAGGTTGAGGCTGCAGTGAGACCTGATTGCACCTCTGTACTTTGGCATGAGCAACTGAGTGAGACCCTGTCTCAGGGAGAAAAAGAAAAACTTCCTTACTTGTTTGATTAGCCATATAGTCACTTGTACATTCCTGCAGTTGATCCAATTTTTATTCATATATTTATTATTTATAGTTCAGTGGTAAATGTTCAACATGGCTTCATTCATATACCACAAAAAATAAGTTATAGGAACTGATGAGGTAGGAACTTAAAAGCATTTTTAACTAACATTGAGTAAACTTGAGGATATTTAGTTTTTACTTATATTTAGTTCTTTTTTTAATTCGTGTTTGTACTTAAAATATTTTAAAAATTAAGTATTATTGAAATATTCTCTTCAAGTTTGTGTTGTTAACCTAATTGCTATTAGCTATTTCTAAGCAAGGTCTTCAATTTTTTTTCTCTCTTAATTGCAATACAGAAAGCTATGGAATAGATGAAGGTAACAGGATTCCTTTAAATTAACTGCATTTGCTTGCAATTGCCACCTCTGGAGTGATAGTGGGATGTTTCGGTTTTTGGTTAACTTTTATTTTTACAGTATTTGTCATTGGTTTACTCATACTGTTAAATCAGTGGAACTACTGGCTAAAGTGATTTTAAAGAGGAAAATAGCTACCTAAATTTTGGGTCGAATGTTCTGTACTTACAATTTGATAAACCAGGAGGAACATGTAAAAATATCTAGCTCTTGGTGTATTTCATTGGTGATTATACTAATGGAATATATATGTGATAACCTATGGAGATGAGTTTCTTAACTGAAATAAATCAAAATACCAAGTAACTAAATGAGTTGTAATTGAAACTAATTATATTCCTGTTGGGCGTTTTCTTTCCATGTGCCTCAAAAACCTAAGTAATCAATTTTTATATAAACTATAATAACAATATATTGAGACACATGGTCTCAAAAATAAAAAATATTTATGATTTATAATGTTGATATGTCCAACCTTGATTCTGAGTCATCTAATTTTGAAATTAGTTTTTAGAAACTACCTCTTTAAACTCTTTTAGCTCCATGAGTAATATAGAGATAGGATTATCATGAAGTGGAAAACTCTTAAACTTTCAAAATATAAAGTTTTCTTATGACATAATTTTATGTTACTTCCATATTTACAAACTGTAGTTATTTGTAAAATAATTGCTTTTAATAAATGTGCTTTTATAGCCTTCATATATTAATACCTAAACTAATAGCTCTTAATAATTAAGCATATCATTTAACAGTTGAGGCAATTATTTAGAAAACTATCAAATAGATATAAAATCAGAAATTTAAAAACTCCTAGGAACAACATGAAAAATATCTACCTTTAGTAGAACTCACTGTTTTGATAGTTCTGCTAATACCATAACTAATTACATAAATTCCGATTAAAATACTGTTTAAGAGAATTCCACTCTGTTTAAAGCATTTTCATAGATTGATGTGCCACAGATGAAACTTTTATTTATGGATGATCAAGAAATACATCGTGTTATTTCTATATTTGGAACATTGTACTAAAGTATTTAATGATGTGTGAATTATGTTTTGCAGCCAGAGATTATGAGATTCAAAGAGAAAGAATAGAACTTGGACGATGTATTGGAGAAGGCCAATTTGGAGATGTACATCAAGGCGTTTATATCAGTCCAGTAAGTCTTTTAAGACTATCAAACAACTAAACTAATTTTGGCTATTTAAGTTTAAATTGCTTTTGTTCATCTTCATAAGTCCTTAGTTCTTTATGAGGCCTTAGTTCTTCTAGGTATTAATATTTACAGAAGATATAATATCTTATAAATGTCAGCTTATGCTTGGCATATTCAGAAACCAAAATTATTATATATTATAATTACAAAAGATAGAATATCTTCACAAATATCAACTTTTGCTTGGCATATTCAGAAACCAAAAAATGGCAACATTAGTTCCTGCAAGGCGGGGCCTGTGTTTTATCCATTTTGATCTCTTTTAGCCTTTGTCATCAGTAATAGTTTCCATAGGTGACTGTTCTTTGAATAGAATTAACAAATCAGATGAGAGTCAGAAATAGCCAGTATACTTATTTACCTGCATCTTTTAGAAAGAAACGTTAATTTGCCCCAATTTACCTGGACAACAAGAGTAAGACTCTGTCTCAATAAATAGGAGTACACTCTAAGATAACAATTAAAAGTGTAGTATATTAGAAAAAAATATAGTACATAGTATTATGTACTATACGTAATTGTATGTGCTATACCTTTATATGACTGATGACAGTACAGTCTCAGCTCACTGCAACCTCTGCCTCCCGAGTTCAAGTGATTCTTCTGCCTCAGTCTCCCAAGTAGCTGGGATTACTACCACACCTGGCACATGCCACCACACCTGGTTAGTTTTTGTGTTTTTAGTAGGGATGGGATTTCACCATGTTGGCCAGGCTGGTCTCGAACTCCTGACCTCAAGTGACCCACCCACCTTAGCCTCCCAAAGTTCTGGGATTACAGATGTGAGCCACCGTGCCAAGCCTGTTAAATATCTTTCTTGTGTATATTTTATATGTTTGTTTTGTTGTTAATGTGGGAGTCTAATTTTATCGTGCAATCTTTTCCTTTCTCTAAGTTTCTAGTATAAATCCTTTTTCTAGAACATGTTCTTTAGTATTCTATAAAATCAAATGATATTTTATCAGGCCTTCTTGATAATTGGTCAGAATGTAACTTGGCATAAATTTCATGGGCAAGGACCTACCATTTTTATTTAAGATTCAGATAATTCTTTCAGCAGTTTTGTATCCATTGTCTACTCTGTGACAGCCACTGTTTCTAGGTGGTGGGGATATAACTTAATTCTCCTAGAGGCGCAAGTTGACAGACAAAAAAGACACAGTAAATCTTAAGAGGGTCTGAGAAAAATTATCTTCTGACAAGATAACATGTTAGCAGAGCTTTCAAGTAAGGCAAGGAGCAGAACCTGAGCATTCTCATAGGGAAGCCTGTTCTAGGCGGAGGAACAGCCACTGCAAAGGCCATGAGGCAGGGCAGGACAGGACACCATCCCGAGGCTAGTGTGGCTGCAGAGTAGAGGGGTAGGAAACAATGGGAAGGATAGGAGGGCCACCAGGGGGGTATGTGTGGGGCTGTATGAATTTTGAAGAATTTTGACCTTCATTCTGAGAGTCAGTGAACATGAAGTTTATCTAGAGGCTTATTGGCACTCATTTTTTTTTATTAGGCAAGGTTATCAGGCTTGTTTTTCTTTTCTTCAAGCATCTGCTGATCACTTGCACATTCTCTCTTCATTATTATTCATTATTATTATTCTCAGCCTTAAAAATCCATTATTAAATCTAATTTTCTCTTAATTCATCCTAGAATAGCTTTCTTCTAGATTTGTTTGTTAAAATATTTTAAATGTCTACTAGCTGTTATTAATTCAGAGCCTAATCATGCATCTCTTGTCTAGGCATAGTGGCCACAGGGTGATATTTTCATTGAACAGTGAAAAACTTCTCTCTTCCCCTAAATATTGCCTGTATTTTACAGAAGATTTTTAAAATCTATTTTGAGTAATTACTGATTAGTAACTTTTTAGTTTTTAGAAAAAACGCTTTGCACATTTTCTGGTTTTGCTTGACCCATTCTCCAGCCATCTGATCTCTGTAACTGGCCCTCTAATAGTTCAGCATTCCCCAGACCTCTGATGTCCACTTTAGAGGCCACTAGCCACATGTCCTATTCTCCAAACTGACGGCTGAGCCTCATGATCTGCTCGTGTATGGCATTTTGTATGTGTGCCAGCTATGGAATCTTATGCTTAACATTCATTTGAAACCCTAAGTCTTTAAAGAGCAGTGATTTGTTTGCATTTCCTTAGACCGTCTTAATAAAGCACCATGTTTACTGAGTATTCAGTTCGTTGACAGGATTGATGATGATTTTATGGTCTTATGGAAGATTTTGTTGCTCTGATCTTCTATAAAATGGGCATTTTATTTCAGTTATACAGTATACCAACCATACAGTTTTCTTATATACCTGTTACATGTGGCCAGCCCCATATTTAGCTAGAAATAAAATTCATGATCATGGTCCTAAAGAAGTATATAGTCTCCTGCTGAGCAGTCTAGAAAAGAAAAAAAAAAAGAAGAAAGAAAAAAAAAGAAGTTTACAGTCTAATTAAGCAAGATAAGACTAACTCATTCAAAGTAAAGTGGTTATATTTTAGCACAGATATGGTTAATGATTCTAAGGTTGTAAACTGAAACATTTAGTAGGTAGGTATTCTGTGCTCTTGTTCACATTCTGTGTGAGCCAACTACTCTGTCCTCCAGGAACCGTGTCACCATTACCACCTGAACCCCTTCCCTGAGGCATCTGGCACATCGGCATGCCTCCTCCGGAGGTGAAGAAAGGGACTGCAGTCCCTGAGTCGATGATACAGTTATCTTATCATTCATATTTGTCTTGTTTGAAAGTGTTTTATTTCCTGGAAACATATAGTATACAATTAGTGTGAAATCTAAAATAAATAAAGGTATTTACGGTATTTTGAAAACATACAACAGGTAACTTGTTAAGCAAAAACACAATTTAAGGGATTTTGAAAATACGACACATCTAACTTGTTAATGAGCATCTGCATTTAAAAGAAAGATATTAATAGCATTCATTAATCCTACAGATCTTTTCTGAGCACATAGTGTACTCAGTGCTATGCTAATGGGGATTTTTTGACAAACGAGACAGGCAAGTTACTTGCTGTCTTGAAACTTACATTTTAGTTATGGAGAACAGACGGTAGTAATGCAAATGACAATGTATTATCTCTCTATTATGATGTATAATCATATATAAAATGATATAATGTGAAAGATGGTAGTAAATGTACATGATGACTTTTTGGCTTTCAGAGCAGCACTTTTTCTTGGTTTGTCTCCTGCCTTTTGGTTGCCCCATCTCAGTCTGCTTTGACATTTTCCACTCTTCTCCCTGACCTCTTCATGTTGTAGAGTGCCAAAGCACAGTCCTTGGACCTCTCTCATCTCCCTTGGTGATTTTGTCCAGTCACATGGGCTAGGCTACTTCTACATGTCTGTTGTCCGGCTCAGATTTCTCTCCTGAACACCAGTCGCAGTATCCTGCTGGTCATTTCGCCTGTGTGACTTGGCTATGTTACTGACATCTCAGGCTTATTACATCTCAAGCTGAGCTTCTTATCTTCCCCTTCCATCTTGTCAGTTTTTCTGGTAAAAACCCTGAACTTGACTCTCTCATACCTGCATCATGAGCCACCTTTGCCCTAGCTTCAGAGTATAGCCAGAATCTCAGCCCTTCTCTCCATCTCTACTGCTACCATGTTTGTCCAAGCCACTATCACTTGTCACCTGAGTTACTGTGGTAGCCACCTGCAGAACTCCCTGTCTCTAACCTTGCCTCTCTACAGCCGTTTCTCAGTACCACAGCAGAATGCTCCTTCACAATTTTGGATCAAGCCATGGTACTCCTCTATCCAAACCCTACCTTGGCTCTCCATTTCACTTGCATAAACTCCACATCTTTCTGTTGGCCTTAAAGGCCCTTCGTGGTCTGGCCCCTTCGTTCCTCTCTGATTCTATTATCTTCACCTTCCTTCCTTCCACCCTCTTTGCCAGCCTCACTGGCTTGCTTATGTTCCTTGAGCACGCTATACACTGTTCCCTGCTGTTCCTTAGCCAGCTCTTTTTCCTCCCTCCTTCGTTTATTTGCTCTTGTCTCATCTGCTCAGTGAGGTCTACCTCATATAGCAGCCTCCATCCCTGTCTCCATATCCTGATCTGCTCTCTCACTTTTCTGTAACATGGTTACCTTCTAACATACTATGTAATTAATTCATTATTTATTGTCTGTGTTCTTCTCTGGAATGTAAACTGACAGGTACAGGGGATGCTGCCTCTGCTGTTCACCAGTGTATCCCACGCACTTAGAATAGTACCAGCCATATGGTGTATCTTCCATGCATGTTTGTCAATGAATAAATAAATGAATTGATGCAGTGTTTCATGTGCATGACCATTTTTCTCAGGGGATTTTATATTGAATGTTTTTAAGTATTCCTCTCATTTTTGAGATTTTGCTTTTCTGATTCTATCTGGTCCATAACCCACATAGTTGCAAAACAGATAGCTTTTCATGAATTGATTAATTATAGCAAACCTTTTTTCATGTGTGTGTGATTCTATAATTTCCCTAACGCAGGAGAATCCAGCTTTGGCAGTTGCAATTAAAACATGTAAAAACTGTACTTCGGACAGCGTGAGAGAGAAATTTCTTCAAGAAGCCTGTAAGTTTCTAGAAATTTCTGTGGAACTCCATTTAACTTTCTGTCTATGAAATCGAAACTGTCTCTTAAGAAATAAGAAAAATAATGTTTTGACTTTTAGAAGACAACTGTGCTTATTATTTTGCATTGCAAATTAATGTCTAAATTTGTACAAGCACCTGTCTACAGATTTTTCCAGGTAAATTATGTTTTATGTGTAAAGGTAGATGGATGTACATTTTCTTTATACTTTGGTACTTATGCCATTACACATCTCTACACTGGAATTGGTGCAGACATATAAGTAATCCTAATCTTGATGCTTCCCAGGCCCTGGGAATGCAGAGGTGAGCACGACACGCACAGTCCCTGCCCTGATGGAGCTCATAGACTAATGAAGGAATAGGGCTCTATGACCATTCTCCTTATCCTGCTACAAAATCAGGACAAATCACCCAGGCCAAGTGCGGGGCCTCACACCTGTACTGGGAGGCCAAGGCAGGCAGATCACCTGAGGTCAGGAGTTTGAGACCAGTCTAGCCAACATGGTGACACAGTCTTTACTAAAAATACAAAAAATTAGCCGGGCATAATGGCACACACCTGTAGTCCCAGCTATTCAGAAGACTGAGGCAGTAGAATAGCTTGAAACCCAGAATAGGGGGTTGCAGTGAGCCGAGATTGAGATTGCGCTACTGCACTCCAGCCTGGGCAATAGAGCAAGACTCTGTCTCAGAAAAAAAAAAAAAAACACCCAAAAAGAGGCTGGGTACAGTGGCTCACACTTATAATCCCAATACTTTGGGAGGCCAAGGCAAGAGGATTGCTTGAGCCCAGGAGTTTGAGACCAGCCTAGGCAACATGGTGAAACTCCGTCTCTATATATAAAAATTAAAAAAATTAGCTGGGCATGGTGGCACATGCCTGTAGTCCCAGCTACTTAGGAGGCTGAGGTGGGAGGATCCCTTGAGCCTGGGAGGCCTATGTTACAGTGAGCTAAGATCATGCCATTGCATTCCATCCTGAGTGATTGAATGAGACCCTGTCTCCAAAAACACTAAACAAAACCTTCACTCAAGAAGAAACCTCAGAGAAGGACTCTTCCCAGGTGATTTTAGCTAGCAGCAGTTAACTTTTTTTTTTGAGGCAGGGTCTTTTTCGAATCTCACTGTGTCACCTCCCAGACACAAGGGATCCTCCCGTCTCAGCCCTGCAAATAGATGGTACTACAGGTGTGTGCCACCACATCCGGCTAATGTATTTTTTTTTTTTTTTTTTTGGAAAGACGGGTTTTTGCTGTTTTCCAGGCTGTTCTAAAGTCCTAAGCTCTGCCTGCCTTGGTCTCACACATACAGGCATGAATTACTGTGCCTGGCCCTTAGAAATAATTTTCTCCACCTCCATTCCTTTGACTCTTGGTGAAGAAGCTACCTTGAGTGAGCTCTGCATGAATAGATCTTCTTTCCCAAATGTAAGCTCTTAAAGAGTGAGGTCTTGTACACATCCAGCTCTTTCTTACCTGCCCTGAAGCTGTGATAGTTCTCTTCCTCCTTTCCTATGGCTTGCCTCATCTCATGCTTCAGGCCCCAGCTTAAACATTACCTCCAATAGAGAACCTTTTTTCTCACCACTATATTTAAAGTCTCCCCTTAGTATTCTTTGTCACACAGGACTATGTTCTTTTTCTTCCTAAGGATTCCTAATTAAAGCTACATTGTTTACAAATGATTGTTGTCTGTCTCTTCCTCTCTTACTCTAGGCCTTAAGCTCCATGGGGATAAGGACCATGTTTGTTTTGCTCACCACTCCATACTCAGTGCCCTGCACAATGCTTGACCCCTAGAGAACACCTGGTAGATGTTTGTCATTCTGGTGTCCTACATGATGTATGCATCAAATGAATGCCTTCTGCTTTCCATTTTAGTAAATATTTACCATCTAACAGTCCGATAAATTAATAATCATAGAGTAAACCATGTGGTGACTACATTAAGTCTCAGTACATCCTTAATCCTGTTCCTGCGTCTTTGACTTAAGTACAAGAGAAAGCCTGGCCAATGACTTCTGTCTTGACAGTTCATTTCTACAGAGCACCTAGGCCAAGAAAACAGACTACATCAGTCATCATCACCCAACACCATGTCTGCCTTACCTTTGCTGGTATTCTTGTGCGTTTTATATTTTCAAAAATGCAAATTTAAAAAATGCGTTATCTTTTCTTAAAATTCTGAACAGTTACTGTGATCTGATTTTGTAGGACTTTGGAACTGTCATTACAAAAATCAGTTATAATATAAGTTGAACTAATGTTGTTTTCTTCTTTGAGAGGGTTACTCAACAGTTATTTCAGGGAAATGTGATAGATGTAGCATATCTAAACTTCTGTAGGGCTTTACCAGACTATATATAAAATAGAAAATATGGCCTCAATCAGGAATTGTTAAACTTTTTCTATAAAGGGCCACATAGTACATATTTTAGGTTTTGCAGACCATACAGCCTCTGTCCCAAGTATTCATCTCTGTCATTGTACTGTGAAACATCCACAGACAACAGGACAGAAAAAAAATGAGCAAGAATATGTTTCAGTAAAATTTAATTTATAAAAGCAGTTGGCAGCCCTTGGGCCTTAGTTTTCTGCCCCGGATGAGTAAATAACCAGATAAACTATTCTATGTGTTTATTTTTAGTTCAGTTTGGATAGAGTTTCCTAGTGGCCACAAGACTCTTAGCTTTGTACTGTTTCATATTTCTTTTTTTATTTTTATTTTTATTTTTTTAAAAATAAAGATGGGGGTTTCACCATGATGGCCAGGCTGGTCTTGAACTCCTGACTTTAGGTAATCCACCCACCTCGGCCTCCCAAAGTGCTAGGATTACGGGCGTGAGCCACCATGCCTGGCCTGTTTTGTATATCTAATAATTACTTCTGAGGAAATATGAAAGGCTTGATAATTATACATGATAATAACATAAAACCAAAAGTTACAATAAATAGTTATTTATAGTAAATCAAAAGTATAATTATAATAAATATTCTGGGTGCCTGAATGTTTATCCAAAAATATCACCATATAAGCAATCAACTGAATCTGACAAGGTGAGATTTAATTATATGTTTTGGATTATGTGCTAGGTGTCTATATTATTTGTGTTTTTGTTGGTGTTGTTTGTTTAAAAACATTACCAGGTCCTGTTTTTGGAATATGAGGGAAACTTGTAAAATACATAAGTGAACTAGACAGAACATTCCCTAATATTTTTTGACCCATTTCAAAGTCTTTCACAATTTTTCCTCACAGTGGTCAATACCAGCTATTCTGTAACATGTTGACAATATTACATGTTGATCATATTTTTAAAATTACTTCTATTATTCTAATTTCCTTGCTTGGCATCAGAAATTTTTTTCTCATATTGTCTGTGAAATCAGGTGTTTTTGGAGCCACTGCACCAGGTCACCTTTAAAATCACTTACAGTTTTGAGATGCTATAATTCTGTGAAGTCTGTTCTGTGTCTTACTAATCCCAATATACTGTGCAAGTAACCTTTTTAGACCTGATATTAGAAAGTATAAATGCATACACCTTAACATACATGTCCACGGATAGAGATATACGTATATATGCAGTGCCCTGTTGGTCATCTTGGCTCCATTAGGCAGTCAAACTCATGTTACTGCTATAGGCTACATTTGGCATCAGACTCTCCTGAGAATAATACAGGACCAGAAACAAAGTATGCCAGAAAGGCAGCAGCTGGCATTTCTCTCATGCAAAAGTCCTCATGGCTGTCCTGTAAACATTTTTTTTGTGAGTTTTGTTGTTGTTGTTGTTTTGTTTGTATGTTTGTTTGTTTGAAATGGAGTCTCAGTCTAATGCCTAGGCTGAAGTGCAGTGGCACAATCCCTGCTCACTGCAGCAACCACCTCTAGGTCTCAAGTGATTCTCCTTCCTAAGCCTCCTGAGTAGCTGGGATTATAGGCACGCGCCACCACACCCACCTAATTTTGTATTTTTAGTAGAGACGTGTTTTCATCATGTTGGCCAGGCTGGTCTCAAACTCCTGACCTCAGGTGATCTGCCCAGCTCAGCCTCCCAAAGTGCTGGGATTATAGGCATGAGCCACCACGCCCAGCCAAAACAGTCTTTTTTAGGGCCCTGAAAGCAACCAGTTAAATTTAAGAGGACAAGACCACAATGGTGGGTGCAGGAACCAACCTTTTATGTCAAAGATGGAAATCTTTTGTGAGTTCCCCATGGGGTGTGGCTTCCAGGGCCTTTCAAGGAATACTCCCAGTTACCATAGTCCACACACTCAGGGCTCCTAGCTGTAGCTTTTCACCAGGTATTTTTAGTCCCATTTTATCTCCTCCCCTAGCAATTTACCAGTGAGGAGTGATTTTTACCATAAAGATGGTTGCCTAGTAAATGAATTACACACTCCTACTTACCAGATTTGTAGAAAACCTAGAAAGCTATCGCAAGGTCAGATCTGTCCATAGAGGGGGGGAAAAAAGGTCTTCTTTCTTCTTCTCTGCCTCTTCCTTCTTCCTTCTTCCTCACTTCTCCTTCCCTCTCTGTTTCCCCTCCTCCTCCATTTCCCCCGCCCTCCTCCATTTCCCCTCTCCTCTTCCATTTCCCCCCTCCTCCTCCTGTTTCCCCCTTCCCCTCCTCCTCCGTTTCCCCCTCCTCCTCCATTTCCCCTCCTCCTCTGTTTTCCCCTTCCCCTCCTCCTCCTCCCCTTTCTTTCTTCTTCTTCCCTGCCTGCCCCCGCCACCACATGTGCAGAAGGAAAGAAGGGTTTTTCTTAACAGTGGTTATCTTACACCTCAATAGTAGGACATAACTTTTTGTGCCAATTTATGCCCATTTGTGAGCTGAACTGACCTATGGAATTGAGTTTAAAGTTCCCCCATTGCCAGCCTTGTGGCTTAATTGAACTAATCTTCAGAAAGCTGAGTTTTCAAAAGAATAACTATGGAGAACTTTTTTCCCTAGTAACAATGCGTCAGTTTGACCATCCTCATATTGTGAAGCTGATTGGAGTCATCACGGAGAATCCTGTCTGGATAATCATGGAGCTGTGCACACTTGGAGAGGTACTGTGATCCCCAAACCTTACCTTCTGTGCTCAGTGTTTGATATCTTTTGCTTAAGAAAGGGAAATATAAACAGTTTATGTCTTGAATTTTCAGGAGAGTTCTGATTTAGGATGTATGTCATTATGGTTTTGGTTCGCAGAATATGGGTATAAATATCTTCATAAATTCCCAGAGCATCCCCTTATGCAGTAATCTTTTTGGGAATTCTCTTTGTGGCATTTTTGCTTTGAAAGACAAGGTCTTGCTCTGTTGCCCAGGCTGGAGTGTAGTAGCACAATCACAGCTCACTACAGCCTTGACCTCCTGGGCTCAAGTGATCCTCTCACCTCAACCTCCCAAGTTGCTGGGACTACTGGTGCATGCCACCAAGCCCGGCTAATTTTTTAATTATTTATAGAGATGGGGTTTCATTATGTTGCCTAGGCTGGTCTTGAGTTTCTAGGCTCAAGTGATCCTCCTGCCTTGGCCTCAAAGAGTGTTGGGATTACATGTGTGAACCACCACACTCAGCCATAGTTTCTTTTAAAACTGTTAGTAACCAAGTGAATAGCTCTCCCTTTCTCTAGAATACAGAAACAAATCAGTGCATCACCAGCACTTGGAAACTCATTAAACAGATAATTGTGCCCCACCCCAGGCCTGCTGAATCAAACTCTGGGTGGGGGGAGCGCTGTGTGATTTCATCTGTTGAACATCTCTTCCTCCTCCACCCTACATTTCCAAATCAAGTGGAGTACATAATGCATAATTTTTTGTTCATGATACTTTTCTGCATTTGCTTTTGAAGAGTTTGTTAATTCTTCTGGCTCAAAAAATAGGGCTAAATATTTCTCTCTTATTGATTGATTATTTAGAATTAGGGTATTAAAATGTGTCTGCCTTTCTTTGCCATGTTAGCATTTACCTCTATTAATGGTGTCAGTGGTAGCACGAACTAGTAAGCCCAGTGTGATAAATACCCAACATGACTGTTCTGCACTTCTGCATCCAAAACTTCATGGGGAAGGAAATAAAAGAGGGGAGATTCCTTCTTGCCTCTGCTTTCTACTCATTACACTATCCTCTCACCTTCCCAGAGCCACAGTAAGCTTTGAATTGAAGATAAATTGACTGTACATTAGCCTTGTTTGAATAGTAACTAGACCTTTTTTCTTCTAATTATTATTATTTAGCAATAATTTTTACTGTGCTTTTATTCATTCCCTTGTAGCATATCTTTCTATATTTTTAAAGAAATTTGTAGTCAAAAAGATTTTAATTTTATGATAGGATTTCAAATAAAAATTAATTAAATCTGTATCCAGGGTTTAAATGTTTCATTCATTATGCTTTATTAGAAGAGACTTGAAGCATTCTAATATTATTAAAAATGCATTGGAAACAGCATTATTGTTGAATGTAGCTTTTTTGCTTTTGATTTCGATTCACTGTCACTAATTCTTTTTTTCTTCTTCTTCTTTTGACCATTGTTCCAAAAGCTGAGGTCATTTTTGCAAGTAAGGAAATACAGTTTGGATCTAGCATCTTTGATCCTGTATGCCTATCAGCTTAGCACAGCTCTTGCATATCTAGAGAGCAAAAGATTTGTACACAGGTAAGTTACAATTATAAAGCTGTTTAGTTGCCTTCTGAAAAGTAGTGGTCACAAAACAGGGACCCATTTGGACCCTTTTTAGACCCTTTTAGTCCCAGGGACCCCTTTGGTATCATTTTGTATCAATTCTCCAACATTGTATTCTGTGTGTACCTTTGGAATCTACTGTACATGGTTACTAGCAAGTCATACTGCATTATGTCCTACCAGAGTGAATTGCCATGGCATGTTCATACACAGTTAAAGGATTTTTACACACATGGAGTTTAAAACATATTGTGATACTTTTAGGTCATTTATTGCATACACAAACAGTATCGAGAACCTGTACTTGGCAGCAGAGCAGTGACCATGTGGCAGTGGCCTCTAAAACAAGTATTGTCCTGGAACTTTACAGGATACCACTGCCTTGTGAGTGACATCTGTTGGCATTCTGCGGAATTTCTGTTTATAGCCTTAGGTCTCTGAATGCAAGTAAAGGCCCTTAAAATTTGTTTGCCAAGTATTGTATCAGAGTTGTGTTTTGTTATCCGACATTAAAACAAACTTAATCCAAAAAAAGAAAAAAAAGAAAAACTAAGACTCTAAAAAAATAAACTGCATCAGCAAAATCGTATACAAGTTTTCAGAAGGCAACTTTTATTTAATGGTATCTCTTCCGGAATGGCGGTGTTATAGACCCCAGTTGTATGTCACTTGGTCTATCAGTTAATGCAGTTGGTAATATGGTTTTATGAACCAGTAATAAGGATTTTCATTATTTTAGAATATACTTTGCCATCTTTCAAAATAATCATTGTATTAATGAGTAAATATCTGGTAAAAATAATATATATGAAGTAAATTTTTGTGTGCGTGTGTGTATATATATTAGATTTATGATATATATCTTATAATAAATATCATATAATCTGCTTTCGTTGTATATAAGCTGTCTTTCAAAGTGCGTATTGGTATGTCTTTATAGATGAGCTTGTACATTTGTTTTTCTTATATTAAGTCTTATTGTCTCAAATTCTTCTTTATCCAGGGACATTGCTGCTCGGAATGTTCTAGTGTCCTCAAATGATTGTGTAAAATTAGGAGACTTTGGATTATCCCGATATATGGAAGATAGTACTTACTACAAAGGTAAGAAATCAGAGCAGTACCTAAGAAATAGGCTTGGAATCTTTAACATATTTCTAAAAACAGTATGTTCTAATGTGCTCCCCTGATTTTTGACAGAGATATAAAATTAACTCAATGGAGGAAGTGACAGCCTTCTCAATAATGGTGCTGGAGCAGTTGAATATCCTTAGGAAAAAAATAGACCTCTAAATCCCATTTCAGATTAAATCAGAATGAACCATAGACTTAATTACAAAATATTAAACTTTTAGAAAAAAAAAAGCGTAGGAGTAAATATTTGGCATCTAGGGCTAGGCCCCAGGGATCCTTAGACTTGACACCAGAAACAAGAATTCATAAAAGGAAAAAGTTGATAAACTGGACCTCATAAAAATTACAAATATTTTTTTTCTGCCAGAGACCCTGTTAAAAGCATGAAAAGAGAAACTACAGAGTAGGAGAAGATGTATGCCAACCACATATCTGACAAAGAGCTAATACTAAGAATATAAAAGGAATTCTTAAAACTTAGTAAAAAATGACACAAAGAATGTGCTTAGAAATGGGCCAAAAATAGGAAGAGACATTTTAGTGAAGGGGATATATGGATTGCACATAAGCATGTGAAGATGCAGATGTTGAACATCTGTCTCCATTAGGAAAATGCAAATTAAGAACACAAGGAGATTACAATACAAACCTGTCAATTTGGTAAAATAAAGAATATACTGGTGAAGAGGCAGAGAAACTAAATTGCTGGTGGGAATGTAAAATGGTAGAGGCATTCTGGAAGAGAGTTTGGCAAATTCTTTAAAACTGAAGCATACAAGTATCATATGACCCAGGAATTGCACGTCTGGATATTTCTTCTAAAGAAACAAAAACTTGTACACAAAACCATACTCAAATGTCCATTGCAGTTGTATTTGTAATAGCCAGAAATTCGAATCAGTTCAGATGTCTTTCAATCAGTAGGTACACCATCATCTTACACCAGTGCAGCTGGTTGTATGGATTGTCTCAGTGAAGGGGACCTGACTTAAAAAATATACAGGCTGCTAACCCCAGCAACTTTGATTCATTAGTTTGGTGGGATTTTTGTTTGCTTGTTTTGAGACAAGGTCTCACGTTGTCACTCAGGCTGGTGTGCAGTGGTGCACACACGGCTCACTGCAGTGTCAACCTCCTGAGCTCAAGCAGTCCTTCCATCTTAGCATCCCAAATAGCTGATACTACAGGCATGTGCCACTATGCCTGGCTAATTTTTTGTAGAGATGGTGTTTTGCCATGTTGCCTAGGCTAGTCTTTGCTCAAACTCCTGAGCTGAAGCGATTCTGCTGCCTCTGCCTCCCAAAATGCTGGGATTACAGCAGGAACCATTGTGCTTAGCCTCCATTTGTTTTTTTAACTGAAATCTAGTTCATGTCAATTGTCTTTAATTTTGCCAATCTTGGAATCACATTGAATTGGTTCTTCAAAGTATTACTGAACTATTTTTCTGAATAATATTTTCATATTCCTAGAACTTTAGCTAAGACTTAGATAAATCCATATTGTGCTATTAATACTACTAATTATGATGATCATTTTACGCAGGCCAGTTTCTTTCTCAATGTATTTGATTTTTATATTGCAGCCAAATGAGCCCAGATTTTTACATGCAAATCTAGTGTCTTATTTTAATCTCATAACTAGTCTCCTTCCATATATCTTCTGTATATTATTGCCTGTCACTACTTTATTTTTAAAATTCATTTTTAATTTTTTAAATTAAATTTTTTAAACACAGAATCTTATTCTATGTCACCCAGGCTGGAGTGCAGTGGCGTGAGTACAAGTCACTGCAACCTCAGCCTTCCTGGACTCAAGTCATTCTCCTGCCTCAGCCTCCTTTGTAGCTGGGACCATAGGCACACGTCACCATGCCCAGCTAATTTTTTATTTTTTTGTAGAGATGAGGTCTCACTTTGTTGCCTAGGTTGGTCTTGAACTCATGGGCTCAAACGATCCTCCCACCTTGGCCTCCCAAAGTGCTAGGATTACAGGCATGAGCCACTGTGCCCAGCTATCTGTCACTATTTTAGCAATGATCCTTTGATATATGAAAAGAAAATTAGGTGTTTATTCGTTTTAATTATTTAGCCATTTAACTTAAAAAAGACTAAGTCAATTTTTCACTATTTCTAAATACATTTTATATCCAGCTTCAATCTTAATTGGTCCAAGTCCTAGAATTCCAATAAAGAACTAAATTCCAAATAGTATAGTGTCCAAATTTTCATGTCATTTGAACAGCATTTTCAACAGGCAGTTCACAAATTCACACAAATACCATCTTAGGTTAATAAGTACACATTCTATTAGGCTATAGAAATAAGTACAAACTCCAAAAGGTTAGAGATTCTTCAAAATTCTCCTCTTTCTAGGAATTCTGATCATCTTCAGAGGCAACTCATTGCTTTCAGAAGAAAGTCCAGACCCTTGACATGCTGGCAGAGCCAGCTGCTCATGCTTCATGCTCTTCTGAATCAGGGTGCTGTTCCTGTGCCCTGCTCCCTTGGGCAACCCCTTCTGTTCTTATATCCTCCCCCTGCAGCCTTCCCTGGCCATTCTGTCAGTCACTGTTTCCTCTCCACTTTCAGGGCATGTGGCACATATTAGCTATCTCTGTTATACCTTGTACCAAATTTGAGTATACTTCTGTATGCCATTTAGAATGAGAATTCCTTGAAGAAAAGGACTCTGGATTGTTCATCTTGAGAACTCAGCAGTTGAGGAAATGTTTACTGAAGTTTTGAGTGGTTTGCCTTTGTGGCACAAAGAAAACTTTTAGGCCTGAAAAGAGCTGATTTCAGCCTTCCCTGGAGAAGTCCTTCTCATCCATTGCTCCTTCCTGCTCTCCACATGCCTGACCATCTGCATTGGTGCATTCACTTAGTATCTAACTTATGTTTGTAATTCCCCTAATCAACACTCAAGGTGCTTTCATACATTTGAGGACATGCATGGAGCAACAAAAAATTTGAATATTCCCTAGTTTGCACATATCCAGCTGAGGTCCGGCAAGGCTGCAGTCTCTCCCTCCTGTCTCAGCCAGAAGAGGGAAGGCATGGTCAGGGCTAGCATGGGATGGCACAGAGCAGAGCCAGCAGCTCAGGCACTGATGGTTGGAGGGGTTTGAATCCCAACTTTGGCACCTGTTAGTGAGGCAGCCTTGGGCAAGTCACTTAACACATCTGAGCTTCCTTTTCTAAAGGAAATAGAACCTACCAGAATGAGTTGTTTTATGAGTTAAAATTGTAATCTATGTGAGATAAG
The DNA here is from genome assembly GCA_004027715.1 of Plecturocebus donacophilus. Classification (NCBI taxonomy): domain Eukaryota; kingdom Metazoa; phylum Chordata; class Mammalia; order Primates; family Pitheciidae; genus Plecturocebus; species Plecturocebus donacophilus. The sequence goes on from PVKP010006339.1 coordinate 31,271, forward strand.
AATATATGTGTACATATTTCTCCTGAGAGCAGGGGTTTTGTGTTTGCAACAACTTTATAAAACATAACTATCACCAGTGAGGGTTGACTATATATGTTTATTATTAGTAGGACGTGTGTATAGCAAGTATTCTAACCTACAGATAAGAATCTCCTGTTCATTGTGGAATCTTATATAACAGAGCTGCACGCTAATACCTCTGGTAAACCAGGGTTTGCTCTCCCTCCCTGTTCTCTCCCTCTTTATAGAGGGAAGGATATTAGTGCTTTATTCCATCTAACCATTCCTCACCCCTAAGTGACCTCAAAACATCCAGGAAATGAAAAGTAGTTATGCCAAAGAAATGGAAGGTCCAAGGGGTCAAATAGTTAAGGGTTTTCCCTTTGATACTGAAAATCTTAGCTAGCTCTGTTAGATTCTTAAGCAGATAACAGGAAAATTTATTTTCTAAAATTAATCTTCTAGCTTCCAAAGGAAAATTACCTATTAAATGGATGGCTCCAGAGTCAATCAATTTTCGACGTTTTACCTCAGCTAGTGACGTATGGATGTTTGGTGAGTATTTCTAAAAGTTTTGTATTCTTTAAAATTATATTTCATATGTTACACAAAATAACATAACCTGACCATCTCCTCATCAGGCTCCTTTTGATTCATTTGACAATAGTCTGACATCTGCTGTGCGTCAGCTTCTGGGCACACTTTCTATAAGGGTCCATGGTTCTGATTGGCCAGCTCCTTCTGTCATTTTTCCTTTTTACTCCCCTTTGCTGTCTCTTATTTCTTCACAGGGGGATATTTTGTCTGTTTCCTTCTTTCTCTTCTCTCCCTTTGCCATTTCATTCATTTCTTTCATGTAAATGACATTAAACAGTAAACACCTGGTCCCTCAACCTCGAGTATCTAAAATTCTATCTTACCCCTTTATTCTGGGATCTAACCTCCTTCTTGACCTATCTCAAGACTTTGAAGTTTGATCCTTTGTCTTCTGTAGCTTCTGCTTTTTTGATATCTCATTTATTCCTTCCCACCTACTTTAAGGTTATTATTCTCCTGTTCTTTGGTTATTGCAATTTCTCCTAGCTGTTGTAGAAGTGTGGCAGTCATGTATTCTTTACTACTTACTTAAACTACTTTACTCAAATTTTAAAGTTATTCAGTGTTTTCAACATGAATGGCACTTCCCTCCACTCCACTCTCCTTTTTTCTTGGTGTTATTCCTTCTACCCAGAATGCCTTATCCTTATACCTTCTTCTCCAGTTGAAATCGTACCTAACCCTCAAGGTCCACTTTAAATGTCCTTGAAGCCTTCCTTTTCCTTTCTGTCCATTCCCTACACAGATTCTCTCATTGTTATAACACTCATGTTGATCCTGTGAATAGACTTGTGCACATATTATCTCTGCTAAATTAGAAACTACTTTGGAGGAGATGTCCTGTTAAGATAATGTACCTTTTTTTCTCCTATAAGTAACAATAACTTGATCAAGTATGTGTTCTTATTTTCTTCTATTTACTTACTGTTGATTCTTAATCACCATTTAATTTCCTAATAGATAGCTAGGTAAAGGAAAGAGCTTTGAAATAGAACAGGATATGGCATGACATGATTAGAAAAAGCTCTGAAGTCCAATTGATATGGGTTCAAATCCCAAGGCCTTGATTATTAGCTGTGTAATCCACATAGCAAGTAACTTACCCTTTCAGACAAATTTCATGTTTCAGAACTTCTAAGATGCCTGTTTTTTTACATGTTAACTTTTCTGGAACTGGAGTGTATCTTAAAATCAATGGCATTTTGCAATTGGTAATAATTGGGGGCATTTTGTAATGTAGTTGTCCTTGCTTGCACTTGTGTGGACTTTGTTTTGTTACTGTAATGTCTGAATGAGTTGAAAAAAGCTCTTTTGGTAAGAATAAAATAAAAATTCTAAGAGAGAAGAAAGAATTGTATCATAGTTTAGTTGTCAACATTCTCCCTTTTTCAGTCATATAAGCTAATGATGTTTTCTATAATCAGTGGGTGTGATTTTTGTCAAAGGTGGTAAAATGCAATATTTAAAGAAACATAAGGTTATTGTGAGGATTAAGGGTAATATATGAGGCTGGGCATGGTGGCTCATGCCTGTAATCCTAGTAGTTTGGGAGGCCAAGAAGGGAGGATCACTTTTACCTGGAGTTTGAGACCAGCCTGGGCAGCATAGCAAAACCCCATCGCTACAAAAAATATAAAAATTAGCTGACTTGGGTGGCTCATGCTGTAGTCCCAGCTACTTGGGAGAGTGAGGTGGGAGATTTGCTTGAACCTGGGAAGTGGAGGCTGCAGTGAGCTGTTAAGGAAGACTTTGTCTCAAAAAAAAAAAAAAAAAGATAATATTTGTAAAATTTCAAAGATGTGCCAGGAACACATTATCAGGAAGTAATAAGCAGTGTTGCTACTATTGATAATATTGTTACAACTTCTGGTGAGAAAAGCAGCACTAAGGCATTATTTTTGTCAGATACTCTTTACTTTGAAATTCTTGGATTTTTTTTCTGTGAATTCTTTTTTTTTTTAAATTAAGTTCTGGGGTACATGTGTAGAATGTGCAGGTTTGTTACATAGGTATACACATGCCATGGTGGTTTGCTGCGTCCATCTCCCCATCATCTACATTAGGTATTTCTCCTAATGTTATCCCTCCCCAACCCCGCAACCCCCACTATCCCTCCCCTACCCCACCCAACCCTCAACAGGCCCTGGTGTGTGATGTTCCCTCTCTGTGTTCATATGTTCTGGTTGTTCAACACCCATTTATGAGTGAGAACATGCAGTGTTTCGTTTTTTGTTCTTGTGTCAGTTTGTTGAGAATGGTGGTTTCCAGTTTCATCCATGTCCCTGCAAAGGACATGAACTCACCATTTTTTTTTTTGTTTGCATAGTATTCCATGGTGTATATGTGCCACATCTGCCTTATCCAGTCTATCATTGATGGGCATTTGGGTTGGTTCCAAGTCTTTGCTATTGTCAACAGTGCTGCAATAAACATATGTGTGCATGTGTCTTTATAATACAACGATTTATAACCCTTTGAGTGTATACTCAGTAATGGGATTGCTGGGTCAAATGGTATTTCTAGTTCTAGATCCTTGAGGAATCACCACACTGTCTTCCACAATGGTTGAACTAATTGACACTCCCACCAACAGTGTAAAAGCATTCCTATTTTTCTGCATCCCCTCCAGCATCTGTTTTGTCTCCTGATTTTTTAATGATCGCCATTCTAAGTGATGTGAGATGATATCTCACTGGTTTTGATTTCCATTTCTCTAATGACCAGTGATGATGACCTTTTTTTCATGTGTTTGTTGGCTGCATAAATGTCTTCTTTTGAGAAGTGTCTGTTCATATCCTTTGCCCACTTTTTGATGGGGTTGTTCATTTTTTTCTTGCAAATTTGTTTAAATTCTTTGTAGATTCTGGATATTAGCCCTTTGTCAGATGGGTAGATTGCAAAAATTTTTCCCCATTCTGTTGGTTGCCAGTTCACCCTAATGATTGTTTCTTTTGCTGTGCAGAAGGTCTTTAGTTTAATTAGATCCCATTTGTCTATTTTGGCTTTTGTTGCCATTGTTTTGGTGTTTTAGTCATGAAGTCCTTGCCTATGCCTGTGTCCTGAATGGTATTGCCTAGGTTTTCTTCTAGGGTTTTTATGATGTTGGGTCTTATGTTTAAATCTTTAATCCATCTGGAGTTAATTTTTATATAAGGTGTAAGGAAGGGATTCAGTTTCAGCTTTCTTGCATATTGCTAGCCAGTTTCCCAAACACCATTTATTAAATAAGGAATCCTTTCCCCATTGGTTGTTTTTGTCAGGACATTCAAAGAACAGATGGTTGTAGATGTGTGGCATTATTTCTGAGGCCTCTGTTCTGTTCCAGTGGTCTATATCTCTGTTTTGGTCGCAGTACCATGCTGTTTTGATTATTGTTGCCTTATAGTATAGTTAGAAGTCAAGTAGCATGATGCCTCCAGCTTTGGGTGTGTGTGTGTGTGTGTGTGTGTGTGTGTGTGTGTGTGTGTGTGTGTGTGCGCGCGCGCGCGCATGCGCACGCACGTGCGTTTACTTTGTTTTGGCTACGTGGGCCCTTTTTGGTTCCATATGAAATGTAAGGTGTTTTCTTTCAATTCTGTGAAGAAATTCGCTTGATGGGGATAGCATTGAATCTATAAATTACTTTGGTCAATATGGCCATTTTCACAATACCAATTCTTCCTAACCATGAGCATGGAATGTTTTTATTTATCAGTTTGTGTCCTCTCTTATTTCCTTGAGCAGTGATTTGTAGTTCTCCTTGAAGAGGTCCTTCACATCCCTTATAAGTTGTATTCCTAAGTATTTTATTCTCTTTGTAGCAATTGTGAATGGGATTTCACTCATGATTTGGCTCTCTGTTTGTTTGTTATTAGTGTATAGGAATGCTTGTGATTTTTGAGCATTGATTTTGTATCCTGAGACTTTGCTGAAGTTGCTTATCATCTTAAGAAGATTTTGGACTGAGACGATGGGGTCTTCTAAATATACCATCATGTCATCTGCAAATACAGACAATTTTACTTCCTCTTTTTCTAATTGAATACCCTTTAATTTCTTTTTCTTGCTTGATTGCTCTGGCCAAAACTTCCAATACTGTGTTGAATAGGAGTGGTGAGAGAGGGCATCCTTGTCTTGTGCCGATTTTCAAAGGAAATGCTTCCAGTTTTGCCCATTCAGTGTGATATTGGCTGTGGGTTTGTCATAAATAGCTCTTATTATTTTGAGATATGTTCCATTGATAGCTAGTTTATTGAGAGTTTTTATCATAAAGGGCTGTTGAATTTTGTCGAAGGCCTTCTCTGCATCTGTTGAGATAATCATGTGGTTTTTGTCTTTGGTTCTGTTTATGTGATGGATTACCTTGATAGATTTGCGTATGTTGAACCAGCCTTGCATCCCAGGGATGAAGCAGACTTGATCGTAATGGATAAACTTTTTGATGTGCTGTTGAATTCCGTTTGCCAGTATTTTATTGAGGATTTTCACATCAAAGTTTATCGTAGATATTGGCCTGAAATTTTTTTTTTTAATTGTGTCTCTGCCAGGTTGGTATCAGGATGAAATTTGTCTCATAAAATTAGTTAGGGAGGATTTCCTCTTTTTGTATTGTTTGGAATGTACCTCTGGTAGAATTCGGCTGTGAACCCGTCCGGTCCTGTACTCTTTTTTGGTTGGTAGGCTATTAATTGCTGCCTCAATTTCAGACCTTGTTATTGATCTATTCAGGGATTCAACTCTTCCTGGTTTAGTCTTGGGAGGGTGTAAGTGTACAGGAATTTATCCATTTCTTCTAGATTTACTGGTGTATGTGCATAGAGGTGTTTGTAGTAACCTCTGATGGTAGTTTGTATTTCTGTGGGATTGGTGGTGATATCCCATTTATCATTTTTTATTGCATCTATTTGATTCTTTTGTCTTTTCATTAGTCTGGCTAGAGGTCTATGATTTTGTTGATCTTTTCAAAAAACCAGCTCCTGGATTTATTGATTTTTTTTTTTAAAGGATTTTTTATGTCTCTGTCTTCTTCAGTTTTGCTCTGACCTTAGTTATTTCTTAACTTCTGCTAGCTTTTGAATTTGTTTGGTCTTGCTCCTCTAGTTCTTTTAATTGTGATGTTAGGGTGTCGATTTTAGATCTTTCCCTGTTTCTCCTGTGGGCACTTAGTGCTGTAAATTTCCCTCAGACACTGCTTTAAATGTGTCCCAGAGATTCTGGTATGTTGTATCTTCATTCTCATTGATTTTAAAGAACATCTTTATTTCTACCTTCATTTGATTATTTGTCCAGTAGTCATTCAGGAGCAGGTTGTTCAGTTTCCACATAGTTGTGCAGTTTTGAGTGAGTTTCTTAATCCTGAGTTCTAGTTTGATTGCACTGTGGTCTGAGAGACTGTTATGATTTCTGTTCTTTTGCATTTGCTGAGGAGTTATTTACTTCCAATTATGTGGTCAATTTTAGATTAAGAGCAGTGTGGTACTGAGAAAAACGTATATTCTGTTGATTTGAAGTGGAGAGTTCTGTAGATGTCTCTTAGGTTCGCTTGGTCCAGGTCTGAGTTCAAGTCCTGGATATCCTTGTTAATTTTCTGTTTTGTTGATCTGTCTAATATTGACAGTGGAGTGTTAAAGTCTCCCACTGTTATTGTGTGGGAGTCTAAGTCTCTTTGTAGATCATTAACACCTTGCTTTATGTATGAGTGCTACTGTTTTGGCTAAGTTGAGAATCTGCTTCACATCAAGATGGTAATATGCCTTTCTTCCTTTGAGGCTGATTTCATTCTAGGTATTGAATACGCAAAAATAAAGTCACAGTTCCTCTCTTTGAGGCATCAGTTTTACATTGTTTTATGATAGAAGTAGATTTAAAATGACAAACACTTTTCCCAGGGGAGAAGCAGGAAAAGCATTATAAAGAAGTACATTACAAATGTACCTACAAAGAAGATAGCTTGTGAGGAAGGTAAAGGCATGTTTTTGGCGTGTTCCATCGGTAGCAGGAATCCCAGAATGGCCAAGTGCAGAGCAGCGATGATAAGGTACTAGGAGAAAACATCCGCCCTTTACACCAGCCAGTTCTCTCCATTTCCTTTCCATTGCATTATATGGTCATTGCCAGTTTTAGAGTTTTTTGTTTGTTTTAAAGGTGAATTTTTTAAATTTTAGATTCAGAGGGTCCATGTGCACGTTTGTCACATGGATATGTTGCACAGTGCTAAGGTTTGGGCTTGAATTGAACCCGTCACCCAAATAGTGAACATAGTACCCAATGGATAGTTTTTCAACTGTTACCTGCCTCCTTCCCTCCCTGCTCTTATTCCCCATTGTCTGTTCTTACCATCTTCATGTCCATATATATCCAGTGTTTAGCTCCTATTCACAAGTGAGAACATGCAGTGTTTAGTTTCTGTTTCTGCATTAATTCACCTCATAAAGTGTCTTTCAGTTGTTTCCATGGTGCTGCAAAGGACATGATTTCATCCTTTTATGCCCACATAGTATTCTATGGCATATATCTATGACATTTTCTTTATCCCACCCTAAAGGTGAATTCTTAAGAATTATTCAGAAATGCTGAGAAAGTATTTGATTTCCCAAGGGTAGAGTGCACTTAAACTTTTTGAGGTCACACTGTGGCATTTATAGGCAAGATGACTTGAAGCCCAAAGAAGTTCACATGCTTTCCTTGGGGAAAACAGTGACCAGTCCATGAATAAACCAGATAATGATGCCTTTATGCACTCTAGACAAAAAGAGGCCAACCTTGTTAAGGGAAACATTTTAAGGAATCTGAGTTTTCCAAAAGCATAAGACTTACTAGGATTTTCTTTTTTTTGAGACTGTCTCGCTCTGTCACCCAGGCTGGAGTGCAGTGGCACGATCTCGGCTCACTGCAACCTCAGCTCCTGGGTTCAAGCGACTCTCCTGCCTCAGCCTCCCGAGTAGCTGGGACTACAGGTGCGTGCCACCACGTCTGGCTAATTTTTTGGTGTTTTTAATAGAGACGGGGTTTCACCATGTTAGCGAGGATGGTCTCGATCTCCTGACCTCGTGATCCACTTGCCTTGGCCTCCCAAAGTGCTGGGATTATAGGCATGAGCTGCGGCGACCAGCAGATTTTCTTTTTTAGGCATCAGGTCAGCTGCTGTAATTAAAAGCAGGTCAGACTGAAGTGGGGTGGAATCTAAAATTCAGCATTTTTTGAACTAGTTTGTTAAGCCATGAATTGTCACTGTAGCTAGTGGTACATTTTATGGGATTTCTAGAGAAATAACCCTCTGAAAAAACTTACAGCATTTTCCTTGATAATAATTCACCATTTTATTATTTCCATCATATTAAATTGTTAGGTTATTCTTATTTTATAATGGAGTTAATATAATGCTGCTTTGGTGGATAATTTGCCCAGTATCTCCCAGCTGGTACTCTAGTGCCTAGAATAACAGTATTCCTGGAACCTGGGAGTTACACTCTTCATACTGAGCTCACTGTTGTGTTTTCATTCCCACTTCACAGGTGTATGTATGTGGGAGATACTGATGCATGGTGTGAAGCCTTTTCAAGGAGTGAAGAACAATGATGTAATCGGTCGAATTGAAAATGGGGAAAGACTACCAATGCCTCCAAATTGTCCTCCTACGCTCTACAGCCTTATGACGAAATGCTGGGCCTATGACCCCAGCAGACGGCCCAGGTTTACTGAACTTAAAGCTCAGCTCAGGTAGGAGTTGGTGGAAGAGAGGGCCCAGGGGTGGGGGCAGATTATGCTGCTTCTCCTCCTTGCAGTAATAGCATTTTAAGGTCATTATATCAATATGTCTAAGGCCAAACTATTTTTGTTCAAATGCAATTACTTTTAAAATTGATTTGCATTTCTTTGTACCTTGCTCGAGTCTTAAGTAAATTACATATTTAAAATTTTTAATAAAGATACAGTTATAGTCATATTTCTCTCCCCTAGCTTCTGACTTAGCATTGCTTATGAGACCCATAATACCTTAGTCCCTACTTACCTCTCCAGTCTCATCTAACACAACCCTTCATCTCCATCCCCTGACACTGTGATCCAGCAACACCTACTTAAAATTCTCCTAACACACCTCACTGCCTTTTCACATGCTGTCTTCACTCACAGAAATGCCTTTCCTGACCTTTGCCACCTGTAAACTCCTATTCAGTTTTCAGAACCCAGCTCAGATGTTACCTGCTTCAGGAAACCTTCCTAATCAACCCTGCCCCCAAAGAGATGGTTATTCCTTTGGCACCTTTGAATACTTCCGTTTTTATATTTAAAACATCCATTGCTTGTTCAGGTGCCATTTTGTGACTCCTACTTTGTGCCAGGCACTGTTAAATCCCTGCAGGAGGCACACAGGATCATTAGTATGCTGAATCCCTCAGAAAAGCATGTGCCTACTGTACCCTGTTGCCTGGCTTGGAGAGGTTCTTGTTTGCTTGTCTGTGTCTCCAGCTAGACTCAGAGCTCTTGATGGGCATTATGGTGCCTTACTGATTTCTGTACCCTCAGTGCCAAGCTTAGGACCTGGCACCATATAATATGTGCTCAATAATCATTTGTTGAATTGAATTGAATTGGAGTGTAGAATCAGATTTAATACTGTAATAAACATGATATTATAATATACCACATAGGCATGAGAAGCTTTATTATATAAACAATACTCATAGTTCTGTATGTGCTATGTCACCTGTTTTCACATTTAGGAACTTCCTTGATTTTATGTGAGTTTTTATGGGTTTGTTTTTCATGCTGTATTTTAGTCTTTTACCTAAAAATTATGAACTGCAGGTTCTGGGCTTTCACAATCTAGCCCAGACTTCTCACCACATGTTCAAGTAGTTCAACCTGTTAGACAGGATTCCTTTTTAAGGAGAGTATTTCAAAGAAGAATTATTAACACCCATAGGTAGAAGCACAAAAGGTTCATCCAGTCTGAAAATATTTGCTAAGCACCTTTGTTATTCTGAGCTAGATTCGCTGGGTTTAACAGTGAACAAGACCCAATCCCTGTCCCCAGAGAGTTTAAGTCTGGTGGTGAAGACCGAGGTATCACTGGTTATTACAATAGAGTGAGCACCACGTTGGAAAGACCAGTCACACTCTTGGTCTTTGTCCCCATAACTCTCATCCATTGGCCTAGTTCCACTCTCCAGGTCCCCATAGAACAACCCTACTCTGCCTTTCACATGGTAGACCTTCAGGGTACTTCTAAACAGCTTTTTTTTACCTCCTCTTAGTTTGTTCAAGCTAAAAATCTTCAGTTCCTTAATGAATTCTCATATAACTTAACTGCCTATTTTCTCACTGTTACAGCTGGTTTTTGGACATGCTTTATTGCATGTTTTGCTCCTATTTGTTCCTTTTTGATCTTTCCTCAGAATTTGACAGATCCCGTCCTTGATATAGTTCCTCTCTGCTACCAGTTCTATCACCCCAGCTCCCTGGCATCTGTTTTTACCTCACTGACTTGCCATCTCTCCAACGTTACTATGAGTATTAACCAAATTTCTGTTCTCAGCCTCTTATTTTCTCTTAGTACTCTTCCTGGATGTCTGACCCATTCATGGGGCTTTGCTTCTCACCTCTCTCTGTCTATAGTTCTGGTCCTGCCCTTTGCTGAAGTCCCAAATCTACATTTTAAATTGCTGGCTGGGCATCATGTTTAGCCAGAAAGCAAAGCTGTTACATTCTCCTTTAAGCCAGCCCTTCCTCCTCACTTCCTCCAGGTTGGAATAGTGCCTTTATCTTCAATACCATTTTGGAGTCATGCTTCACTCCTTCTGCCCACCCTGCATCCCCCAGCCTGCGCTCTTCTCCCATCTGTCTGGCATGACCAGCTTAGTCACTCTTCTTGAACCATCACTGGAAAAATAACTCCCCTGCTCAAAACAACTTTCAGGGGGTTTCTGTTACCTTTTATGTTTGGGTAAAGGCTTCCACAGTAACGTTTAGGCCTCATTTCATTATGGTCTGAGATTGTCTTCCCATCCCTTTCATACACCATAGCTAAACTAACCCATCTCTTGACCCAGAATGCCTCCTCCTTCACATGGGGAGATCCTACCCATCTTTCTTGGCTTCTTTCACGCACTGGGTCTTTTTTGACTTCACAGCTGACTAGCCTCCACCCTCTGAGTCTCCAAAGCTCTTTGTTTTTCTTGTCGGGCTTACTCTATGCTGCCATAGATGGCTGCAACCCATGTTCAATTCAGTTCGATAAACACTGTTGAGCACCTACAGTAGCTGAGCCTGGTGCTGGTCACTGGGGCAAAGATGACTATAACACTTTTCCTGCCCTCGAGGAGCTCACAGTCTAGTATGTCTCATCCCCTACTAGACTGAAGCTCCTTGAGGACAGGGATGGTCATACTCACCTTGGTGTTGCCCGCACCTCCAGGCCAGGAGCCTAGCTAGCTAGATACAGGAAGGGTCACCCAGGCACTGAATTCACGTCTTAGAACATATGAGTGATTCTTAACATTAAGGAATGCTCCACTGAGGTAAATTATCTCCAAAAACTATCCAAGACATATTTTTAGAACTACATATAATTACTTTAAATATATACCCTTAGTATAATTTGTGGATATCTTTTTATGTACTACTAGCACAAGTAATTGAGCGTTCATTTATTCTGCATTGTTTTGTTTTAGAAATGGTGTTTAACTGCATTTTGAAGATTTATAATTGGGCTACCACATAGGCCAACATTTTATATTATAAAATATAACTTTATAATGTAATTGCTTACTTGGACATTTACATATAACAATGTATCATGGTAACTAAATAGGTTATTTTATTAAGTTTTTTCAAAATTTGTATTATTTCCAGGATTTTAACAGAGAAATAAGTTTAGATAGCCCTTTCCCACACCATGGTAGTTAAAAATGTTAACAAATCCCATTCTTCTTCTTGACCTCAAAAGAATTTTCCTTTTCTATCTCAAAGAATATTTGCAAGTAGAATCAAATTACTGTAGGATTTCTCTCATCTTTAACTGGAGAGAGAGAGAGAGAGAAAGAGTGTGTGTGTGTGTGTGTGTGTGTTTTATTTTTTTGAGACAGGGTCTCCTCTCTTCCCCAGGCTAAAGTGCAGTGGCACCATCTCAGCTGCTTGCTTTGCCAACCTTAGCCTCCAAAATAGCTGAGACTACAGGCATGCACACCACACCACCACACCCAGTTAATTTTTTGTATTTTTGGTGGAGATGGGGTTTTGCCATGTTGCCCAGGCTGGTCTCAAACTCCTGAGCTCAAGCAGTCCACCCATCTTGGCCTTTCAGAGTGCTGAGATTACAGGCATGAGCCACCATGGCCAGCCTTGTATATTAGTTTTTGACTATATTAGTTGAAAAGTGATTTTTGGTATGAGGCTTGTTGGGCTAACTCATAGGAGAATTACCTTGGTCATACTTTGGTGAGGTGACATCTATTACTTAAGGAACCTCTCCTTCCTGCATCCTGTTTACTTACTCATAGGTATGAATTCACTGAGAAGGAGAATGAGATTAACCTGCAAGTGGCCTATTGTCAAATGTAAGAATTTCCTCAATAGGAATACTTCTAATTGATCGACAGTGAAATTTTCTCATAATACGTACTCTTGTATTCTTGTGCTTTATGACAGTTGGGTTATAACAGTGCACAAAATATTTTTGAGTGAAAAGTCAGTTAATTCAGTTAACTCTTTGTTAGGTACTATGACAGGGAAACCATAATAAGCAGCTTTAGTATTTGCCTTTTTGCAGTTTATGTTCAAAAATAATATGTCCCAACAGTACTCTTCTTGATTAAGGTATTGGTACCACTATTTAAAAAAAGAATATCAGCTTTATTTCAGATTCGAAAAAATATTTTAGGTTAATATTAAATTTGTTAAATCTATATTACGCAAATTAGAGCAATAAAACTTTAAAATTTTGTGTTATGATTTTTATATATTTTTAAACTTTTTATTAATGTATAATAAACACACCAAGAAGTGACAGCTTACTGAATTTCCACAAATTGGATACCATCTATCACCAGCATTCAAAATGAAAATACTACCAGTACCCCAGAAACTTTCCACTTGCCCCTTTCCAATCACTCTTCGCCCTCCCAAGGATAAACCCTATCTTGACCATAGATTGGTTCTGCCTGTTTTTGAACATCATGTAAATGGTATCAGTCAGTACTTACTTTATATATATAATTTATTTTACTCATCAGTTTGTGAGATAATCCATATTATCCATGTAGTTATATTTAATTCTCATCATTGGGTAGTGTTCCATTTCTCAGTGTACCACAGTTTATGCCACTGTTGATGGAAGTTTGTATACTTCTAATGTGGGGCTATCAAGAATATTGCTCTGCAAAGTAGAGGTTATAATAAGTGGTGTGTAAACAGATTTACGTGATGCTTTATGTTCTAAAGAACACCATTCTTCTAAGTATCACCTTGGAAAGCAGTCCATGGTTTTGAACTGGTCTTTCATTGAGCTTTTTAGGAATATGTTTAGAACCAGTACCTTGTGTGTTGATAGCAAGTCTCCATCCTCTACAGTTAGCTCTTCTAGTTTTATAACATTGAAATCACTAGTAGTTATAGAGCAATTTCTGTTAGCAGGCATTGTCCCATGAACTTTCCTACATTATTTCACCTTAATCTTCACAGTTCTGGGACACATAGATAGTACCTTCATTGTCAGTTTATGATACTGAGACTGAAACTGTGTGGTTAGGCATCTGATCAAAGGACACAACTGGAATTCAAGGCAGGTCCACCTGAGTCCAGAGCTTGAACTATGGGCTATCATGTACTACTGACTGCCTTGATATTTATTGGCTAGAAGTCATTAAGTGTGTCTGCCATCTTATGCTTTGGACTGGTGAGCAGATTGTTAATATTGGTTAGTTAAAAAGGAAAAATAAGAAAGAAAAAAAAATGCTATTACAGATAATTCCTGCAGCTGGTTTTCTTACACTGTTTGAGTGTCAACCAAAGTCCTTAAAAGGAATGGTAGCATCACTAGCAGATGCACAGAGGCGCTACCCACAGGCTTTGAGGGGGAGAAAATGTGCTTTCAAAGTATTTTCCTACTGGTTTTACTTGTTTCATTGACATATCTTGAGTGTGTTGCATTTTGCTGCTGTGGAACACAATAATTGCACATAGAGTGGGGGGCAGGTTTGGAAGTTTTGAACAAGTCACCCAGAGTTGACTTCAAGCAGATCAGAGCCAAGCCATGGCACAGTGTCATCCAGAGAGCCTGCGGGGAATTGATCTTATATACAGAGCTTTTACTCCTGCTGGGGGGTGTTGGAAGTTTTTGTTTTGGGGTTTTTGATTTGTGTGTGTGTGTTTCTTTTGGTTTTCAGTTTTTAGTTACTTGTCTTAACCTTTTGCTGTCATGTTTTGCTTCAATTGATCTGTGAGACTACCAGTTCAAGCTATTATAGCAACACCTTTAGAGTAAATGGGCATGTGTGCTTGTATAAATTTTTCAAAGAATGTTTAAAAGGTTGTTTGACCTTGGGCAAGTTACTAAGCCTCCCTTGTAAGAGCAGGATCGCAAAAACTACCCATATTCTCAAGATTAAATAATCTGGCCAGGTGCAGTGGCTCACACTTATAATCCCAGCACTTTGGGAAGCCAAAGCAGGTGGATCCCCTGAGGTCAGGAGTTCAAGACCAGCCTGGCTAACATGGTGAAACTTGTCTCTGCTAAAAATGAAAACATAGCTGGGCATGGCAGCAGATGCCTGTGAATCCCAGCTACTTGGGAGACTGAGGCAAGAGAATCGCATGAACCCAGGAGGCAGAGGTTGCAGTGAGCCAAGATCATACCATTACACTCCAGCCCAGGCAACAAAAGCAAAACTCCGTCTCAAACAAATAACCCATGTCCATAGCTCATAGTAAGCACACACACTGTGTTAGCTAATTTAGAAGTAGGTAGTAGTAACAACAAAGCTTTTTCTAACAATCCAGAAGGGATCTGGTGATCTTAGAGTACAGAAGAGTTATTGATTATAGTTAGACATTCTTAAAAATATAGTTATTTGTATTTAAGATAAGCAGTAAAGGAAACATGCAAAAGTATGAGCTTTGGAATGACAGATCTCCGTTTAAATCCTGGCCCCACCACTTACTATCCTTCCGGAACATCTTTAACTTTTCTTTCTCTACTCTTTTTTTTTTTTTTTTTTTTTGAGACAGAGTCTTACACTGTCACCTAGGCAAGAGTGCAGTGGCACAATCTCTGCTTACTGCAACCTCTACCTCCCCAGTTCAAGCAATTCTCTTGCCTCAGCCTCCCGAGTAGCTGAAATTATAGGTGCACACCACTGTGTCCTGCTAATTTTTTTGTATTTTTAGTAGTGAAGAGATTTTACCCTGTTGCCCAGGCTGGTCTTTAATTTCTGACCTCAAGTCATCTGCCCTCCTTGGCCTCCCAAAGTGCTGGGATTACAGGCATGAGCCACCGCACCTGACCTTCTTTCTCTACTTTTCTAAAAGGTGTAATAACTCTTTCTGCTCAGTAGCTACTTTCTAGGGTTCTCGTGAGATTTGAATGAGTGTTAGCTATTATTATTCACATAATAAGGATACCAAGGTACTTGGTATCAAAATACCAAGCACATCTTTTTGATATTTTATAGATATATTATAGAGAGAGGAATTTTTAAAGTGTTAATGTGTAAACAGCATCTTAAACAAGTTTAATCTGTTTTGATTCGTCAGTTACCCTGCAGCATGAAACTTAGTAACTTGCCCAACACCTTTGCACTCCAGCCTGGGCAACAAGAGCCAAACTCTGTTTCAAACAAACAGACAAATAAATAACCCATGTCCATAGTTCATGGTAAGCAAATACCTCTTTTTGAAGTTCTAGGTTTGATTTAAATTAAAAGTTGTAGGTTTGATTAGTGACATGAAATTGCTTATACTACTCTGAGTTTTTTTTAAGTGATTTTGTATTTGCTCCTAAAACTCCTTTCAAAGGTGGTGTCTAAATTCCTCCTTAATCATTATACCAGTACTTTTTTTCACATTGCTATCCTATTGGGTCTAGATATTATCTAGAAGAGTAAGACTTTTTTGTTTGTGTTCTCTTTTGACTCTCAGTCTTCCCAGTAATGAAAAGCAAATTGCAAACCTGAATTTAATAGGAATTTAATGTAAATTGTTTCTACTGAAAGTTATATCTTAGCTGCTTCATGTCCAACAACAGTTCTTATCCCTCATTGGTTCTCACTCACACATCTCTATTGTACTTCTGTCTGCACAATTTGGCACTTTGAAATCAATAACTTACCTCTCTTTCTCTCTATTAACCTTTTTCCCAAACTTGCATTTTTAGCAATACCTTTTGTATTATGTTTTAGTGCTTGTTTGGGGATTATAGTATGCATCTAACTTTCCATAGTTTACTTAGAGTTAATCATTGTACTTCATATAGAATGTAGAAACTTTGCCAGCAGGAATGTTCATTTGCCACCACCACCTTGGTCCATTATGCTGAAGTTGTCATGTATGTTACATTCACATATGTCATTAACTCCACAAAATTAGATTATAATTTTTGTCTTAAATACCATTTTAAACAAAGTAGGGAAACTCTTGTATATTTAACTTCATACAGGGCTTCATTCTTCTGAAGAGCTTATTTCCATTTGGTGTTCTACCTGATGAAGAACTTTTTTAGCATTTCTTGTGGTGCGGATCAATTGGTGGTGAATTCTATTAGTTTTACATTATCTAAAAATGAATTGAACTTAATTTTGTTGATAAGAATTTAGGGTTGACAGAGTTGTAATTTTTTTTCCCCAATACTTTAGACATGTTCTTTTACTGTCTTCTGCCCTGTTATGCTTCATCAAAACTCACTGGCCATTCAGTTGTTACTTTGTGTGCAGTATATCATTTTTCTCTGGCAGATTCCATGATTTTCTCTCTGATTTTCAGCAGTTTAAGTAGGATGTTCTTGGATGTGGTTTTCTTCACATGCATTGTTTGGGATTTGCTGAGCCTCTTGAATCTATAAACATACCTTTTATAACATTTAGAAAAAATTTGATTATTATTTCTTCAGATACATTTTTCTGTTCTATTTTCCCTCTCTTCTTCTGAGATTCCAGTTGTGTGTGTGTTAAGACTTCTAATGATGTACTTCAGGCCAAGTCCCCTGCATTTTCTCCTTCCCTCTTCTCATTTCCCCACCTCTCCCTCTCCCCCTCCTCCCCACCCCCAATTCCTGACCTTCCCCACTTCAGACTGGATCATTTTTATTGACTTACCTTCTGGTACCCTAACTCCCTTTCTGTCATCCCCATCGTACTAAGTTCATCCCATGGAGATTTTATTTCATATACTGTATTTTTTGGTTATAGAATTTTTGTTTGGCTCTTTTTTTTTTTTTTTTTGTATTCTGTTTCTCTGATGACATTTCCTATCATTTCATCCATTATGAATAAATTTTCTTTTTTGTCCTTGAATATAATAGCTTCTTTTAAATCCTTGCTTGCTAATTTCAACATCTGAGCCATCTTTGGAATCAGCCTCCTTTAAATTTTTTTTCCTCTTGAGAATGGGTTACATTTTTATGTTTATTATGTTTATTTATATATCAAGAAATCTTAGATTATATCTTAGACATTGTGACTGATAGTCAGATTGCAGAACCTCTTTCCACTGTGAGCAGCAGTGCCAATCTCTTCAATTTTTTTAACCTTAGCTGGGCTGTTTGGAGTCTGTGCTGTGTGTGCATGGTTCTAGGGTCAGCCAGAGATTTGTGCAGAATAAATACTCAGAATTTAAAGCACTCTGGCTGCCTTCATTCTGGGATTTCTCCCCTCACTTTTTTCTGATTACCTTTTCACTAGCTGTGGTTGCTCCAAACTCATTTCTCTGGTTATTCAAGCCAGTAACACTGGTGCCTGCCTTCTCACTAATGGCCATTAAAAAGTGGGGACCCACCCAGGGCCATTCTCTTCCTTCCCATGACAGTTACTTTCAGAAAATGGCTGCCTCTGGTTGTTCTCCCGTGCTGTCATAGTTGTTTCTTATATCCAGAGTGTATAGTTCCTATCTTAAAGAGGGTTGGGCAAATAAAGGCTACTCACATGTAGCAGAAACAGAAAAAGGTGTTAATGTTTTAAAGTAACATTTGCAGTGGCTCATGCCTGTAATCTCAGCAACTCAGGAGGCTGAGGTGGGAGGATCAATGTGAGCCCAGGAGGCCGAGGCTGCAGTGAGCCGTGATCAAGCCACTGCACTCCAGCCTGGGTGACAGAACAAAACCCCAATTCAAAAAATAGAAAAAAATAAAGGTACAATTTTAGTGGATATTGGATTTTTTAAAAATAACTTTGAGATTGATATAGCACAACAACCAAACAAAAGGCTTTATTTACTGCAGTTGGAGAAACAATAAGAAATATGATTTCAATATATCCATTAGGCTACATGTCCAGTACTCCACTGGCCACTAATGACCATAACCTCCAGCATTACTGCTTATGAGAAAAGAGAAAAAGAGCAGAGGCATAAGCAGTAATGCTGCATTAGCCACTAGGTCAGCTGCTTCCAGATATGCCATCCTCGCCTCATCTCAAGCCTCCAGACTTGTTTTCTGCAAAGACCGCAGGATTTTTTTTCTTGTTTTGTTTTGTTTTGTTTTTAAAAGGTCAATTCCATTCCTTTGTGATGAGGCAGCATGGGCTAATTATAAGAGATCATGTTTCAAAACTGGTATTCCCGTGAACTTGCCAAAACAAGCCAGTTCCCGCTTGACTTTTTTTCCTTCAGATTTATTGCTGCTCTTTCTCTGGGTATTTTCCAGATTAACTTAAAAAACTACAAATCCAGACTGATGTTATGTCCAAAGGAAATTTTATTATGTCATTCCTTTGTTTAGGTGAACAAAATCTAATCTTTTAAAGAAAGTTTTTCTTCCCATAGTTAATAAAGCAAAAAGTATTTATTACATTTAAAAGGAGAAATGTTTTGTATTTGCAAAGAGAAAAATTAGTAGTATAGTCAATCTCAGGAAAAATATTACAGAAATGAAGACAAGAACACAGTTCTTTCCCAGTGGTGAATAAGACAGGTAAAAGTACAGAGCTAATTGGCTGGGGCGCGATGGCTCACACCTGTAATCCCAGCACTTTGGGATGTGTTTTTGTGTCTTAGCTCCATACTGGAAATGAAGAACCACTTTCTTGCTCACATCAGAATACTTTATGTGTGAAATCACATTTTGTTGCTCTAGAGGGGAAATTTAATAAAACCCCTCCACACTGGCTCAGGGAGGTTGTGAGACCAAGTTGCATAGGGAGTGTTGCAGGCCAAAAGAAGAAAATCAGAGCAACTGTTTTTATGTCCTTTTACTGTAAATTGATCAATGATTTTAAAGTAATAGAGGTAAAAAATAAAATAAAACTAACACTAAATAAAGTACTCCTTTCCCCTCTTCAGGATTCTGTTCCTCAGTGATCAACAAAGTGTAATTATCAGTTGTGCTAATGTTTGTTAAATGGCAAGTCTCAGCTTTGATTGTTCCATCTATTTGCAAGTTTGAGACTTCAAAACTACCATTCTGGGAAAAACATAAGGGCTCATTTGTTGCCAGTTCACATTAGACAGCTAAGAGCTTTCAGATGGAATGTATTGCTACTAAAAATATTTGTAGTTTGGGAAAATATGCTTCAATTTGACCTCCTTGATACTCTGCACATTCTAGTTTGTTACTCTGGATGCTTCAACAGCTGTAAAGAGAAAAGTTCAGTACTGTCTCCTTGTGCCCTCTTACTCCATCTATGGACTAGTCTTCCCATTGTAAAAACAGATATTTTATGAGTTATTTATATTCTTGATTACTCTGAGCAGCAAATTATGGTTTCTCAGAAGCCTTTTGACATGCTATTTTTGGTATGAGAATGAAGTAGTGAAATTGAAGGAACTTGCTTCCCAGTTGTCATTATGTTCTTTGAGGAACAAGTCTGGCATGTTCAATTAAAGAAATATTGAAGTGTCTATAATATGCAAGTGATATTTAGCTTACAAGAGAAATTAGATTCCTGTCTGACAACTGTAGGGAGCTTACAACCTAAATCCCACAACATGGCAATATGTGATTAAGGGCTGATATGAAACATTCAGACAGTAAATTCAGTAGATCAGAGGACAGGGAAAGTGTATGTGGTTAGAAAAAATCAGGGTAAATGGAGCCTGAGAGGGTCTCCTTGAGTCAAGGGACTTCACAGGGCCCTTTTAGAGATTCTTGGGGGAAACAGTAAGTAGCCTTATGATCAGAGTGGCCCTTTTCACAAAACAATCTGTGTGAAATAAAGTTGTCTGAAGAGAACTCATTTAAAATAGAATTCTTACTGCCTTAAAGAATATCTCTCACTTAGTCTTCTCTTAGTTTGCCTGTATTTTAATTATTTGAAGGAGTAGGAGAAAAGACACTGTTTTCCTCAATTTTTTTTCTTGATTTTTATGGACTTTTTATCTGTTTAAAACTTTTAAGAAATTCTGACTGAGGTTATGATGTTTATCTTCAGGGTCAAGTGATAGAGAACAGGTCGCTATAAAACCACACTAACCAGTGTTATAAGTAAAAAAAAAATTTTTTTTTTTTTAAGACGGGGTTTCACTATGTTGGTGAGGCTGGTCTTGAACTCCCGACCTCAGGTGATCCGCCCGCTTTGGCCTCCAAAGTGCTTGGATTACAGGCGTGAACCACCACGCCTGGCCTATAAGTAAAATTTTGATGCTGCAAAAGAAATAACACTCGAAGATAAATCCTCCCAACGAGGCAGTTTACTTCTGTAGAAGGGTGCAGTACACAGATGGAGCAGTGATGGCCGCCGTACGCTTGGACAAGGGGGAAAAGGGGTACTTATGCCTGATAGGGGTCATGCCTGCTGCTGTGTTGGTCCCCTATTGGCTAGGATTAGACCGCACAAGCTAGACTAATCCCAATGGGCTATTTTAAAAAGAGCAGGGGTCCAAGCCAGAGTGGCAGGGTGGGTGTTTGGCAGGAAGGACTATTACGGGCAGTTCAGAGCAGGTATCCAGGGTCTCCTAGGTGACCTGGATGAGTCAGGATGGAGCTGGCAAGAGGGGGAACAGATGTGAACTACTGATTAGAACCGGTGGAGAAGGTTGTTTACTGGAATTACAAGGAAGTTAAACTTTAAAATAGAGAATTAAAGAATAAGAGAGCTGAACATACTGACATACTGATTCCTTGAAGAGAAATTTAGAACTCATTGTATCCAATACGAGGGATGTGCTTCTCTCCCAGGCCAGCTAGGCCTTCTTTGCCCTTGGTCTCTAATTGGTCTCCTCCTCTCAGTAACCATCTTGAAAAAAGTTGCCTGCAAGTCCTTTCCTGTTTGGCCAGTTGAGAGAACAGGCTGGGCACAGTGGCTCACAACTATAATCTCAGTACTTTGAGAGGTTTAGGCAGGAGGATCTCTCTACCCCAGGAGTTCAAGATTAGCCTGGGCAATACAGTGAGATTTTTATTTATTTAATTGTTACAAAAAAATAAAGAATAATCGGGCCAGGCCTGGTGGCTCACACCTGTAATCCCAGCAGTTTGGGAGGCTGAAGAGGGCAGATCACAAGGTCAGGAGATCAAGACCATCCTGGGTAACACAGTGAAACTCCGCCTCTACTAAAAATACAAAAAATTAGCCAAGTGTCGTGGCACGCGCCTGTGGTCCCAGCTACTCAGGAGGCTGAAGCAGGAGAATCGCTTGGACCTGGGAGGCGGAGGTTGCGGTGAGCTGAGATTGTGCCACTGCACTTCAGTGGGCCCTACTGTCACTGAGTGGAGTGTTGCCCACTCCAGCCTGGGCAACAGGGTGAGACTTCGTCTCAGAAAAAATAAATAAAAAAGAGTCAGCCGGGCCTCATGATGTATGTGTAGTCCCAGCTACTTAGAGGGCTGAGGTGGGAGAATTACTTGAGTCCAAGAGTGATTGCACCACTAAACTCCAGCCTGGGCTACAGAGTGAGGCCCTGTCTCAAAAAAAGAAAAACAAATTGGCTGGGCACAGTGGCTAACACCTATAATCCCAGCACTTTGGGAGGCCAAAGCAGGAGGATTGCTTGAGCCAGGGAGTTTGGGACCAGCCTGGGCAATAATAGCAAACCCTTGCCTCTGTAAAAATAAAAATAAATTTAGAAAGAGAACAGGAAGCTTGATAATGTGCTCTTCACTAGTCAGTAGACTTGCTCCACTGATACAGCTTTATTCACCCATTTACCATTCATTCATTCATTCATTCAGAGACGGAGTCTTGCTCTGTCGCCAAGCTGGAGTGCAGTGGCGCAATCTTGGCTCGCTGCAACCTCTGCCTCCCAGTTTCAAGCAGTTCTCCTGCTTCAGCCTCTCAAGTAGCTGGAACCACAGGTGCATGCCACCATGCCCAGCTAATTTTTGGGTTTTATTAGAGACGGAGTTTCACCATGCTGGCCAGGTTGGGCTCCATCTCTTGACCTTGTGATCCACCCACCTCGGCCTCACAAGGTGCTATGATTACAGGCGTGAGCCACCGTGTCCAGCCTACCTGTCATTTATTAATGCTTATTATGCTTCAGGGTCTGTGCTAATTGTGAGCATTTGAAAATGGGCCTTCAGGTAACAACTCCTGGCTTAATGGGAAAGACAAGCAAACAGATACTTACAATGTCTTTTGGCAAGAGTTAAGAGCAAGTTAGACACTAGTTGCTTTGGAAAAGAGTAGGAGAGTGATGTAACTCTGCCTAAAGGGAGGAAGGAGCTTCAGGGAAGATTTTCTGGAGGAACTGCTGTATGACACTTGAAAGACAAATAAGAGTTGGCCAGATAAGGGAGAGAAAGTTGTTCCAGGCAAGAGACACGACATAAAGAGGCATGGGAGAGCATAGTGAGTTCAGAGAACTTACTGGGACATGGAAGAAGGGATGTAGAAGAGGAAGAAGGGCAATGAAGCAAGATTAATCACTTCACTTTTAAAAGCAATGGTAGTTCCCACCTGTGTGTGCACATGCCCCAGCTCTGAAAAATACATATTTTTAACTCCTTTAGCAGCCTTTTGAGATGTGGATTTACTGGCATTTTATAATCTAGAAAGTTAAGATATACCTTCCCACATTTTCATTGATAAATGATCAGGACCAGGTGAAGCTGTATTAGCTCATATCAAAGTATCAACTCCTATTCCTTATAGTTGTAATGTCTTTATATTTGTCAAGTTCAAAGGCATTGTGTATTAGCGTCTGTTTTAGCAGGCATATTCTTGTTGGTTTGATTGATGGCCAGTCTTAATAGTTGTATTGCTAACACTTCATAGGTGATTAGATGGATTTGTGAAAAGACATGGTTGTTCCTTTGTATCTCAAGCTCTACTTGGATTTTAACTCATTTGAAATATTTGCACAGGCATGACGGCGTAAGTCTATAGTCCCAGCTACTCTGGAGCCCAGGAGTTCAGGACCTGCCTGAGCAATGTAGTGCCACTCCATCTCCTTGAAAAAAAAAAAAAAGGTTGGGGGCCAGGCGCCAGCACTTTGGGAGACAGGGGCAGGTGGATCACTTGATGTCAGGATTTCAAGACCAGCCTGGCCAACCTGGTAAAACCCCATCTCTGTTAAAAATACAAAAAAAAATTGCCAGATGTGGTGGCTCATGCCTGTAATCCTAGCACTTTGGGAGGCCGAGGTGGGTGGATCACCTGAGGTCAGGAGTTCAAGACCAGCCTGGCCAACATGATGAAACCCCCATCTTTAAAAAAAAAAAAATTAGGCAGGCCTGGTGGCGCACACAGCTGTAGTCCCAGCTACTTGGGAGGCTGAGGCAGAATTGCTTGAACCTGGGAGGCAGACGTTGCAGTGAGCTGAGATCGCACCATTGTACCTCAGCCTGGGCAACAGATTGAGACTCTGCCCCAAAAACAAGAAAGAAAAAGACTTATAGTTCTTTGTGGGAATGGCAGCCATTAGCACAAAGGATATTATTTGATGGGGAGTTTCTAATAGTTCTTTACATTTTTAAAAGCTTCTTGCATTTCAGAGCTCATCATATAGGTTGTCTAATTTTCATTTAGATCCTCACAACAACCCTTCAAGATAGGTAGTTAGGGAGCATGGAGGGACAGAGTGGTCCATGGTCATATTACCTTTCTGTGGTAGGATTTAATCCTGATCTCAGTGTGACTCCAACTCTTTGAGTTTGAGCCTTGCTGTTTTCCAATTCAGTTTATTTTTAACCACTATAATGATCCCTGAATTTTCTCAGCTAAGTTAAACATCTAATAGGTCATGATAATGAACATATTTTATCCATATACAGTATTTGTTCGTTTAGCAAATACTTAAGTGTCAGCTATGTGCCAGGCGCTGTTTCATTCAAAGTATAACAAAAGGTGGGTTTTTTTTAGCCATAAATTTAAATACATAAGAAAAATTGAAATATAAAGGTATTTATTTTCACATAAGAAATGGACAGAAAACATTACTATGCCTTGGTCATGTAATGCTCGTTACATGACCAAAAGCACACAAGCATTATGTGCTTGGTATGAGTCTATACCTGTAACCTGCTGGGATGCTGGGACTCTTCCTCCCTAACCTTCCCCCGGGGCCTGAGACAGTGCCCTCTTCCCCTTGGTCCTGCAGCTAGAATGTACCAGGCCAAGCTCTTCTCTACTGCTTAGTCATAACATCATGTCCTGTTTCAGAGTTTTTTTGGTTTTTTGTTTTGTGAGACAAGTCTCGCTGTCATCCAGGCTGGAGAGCAGTGGTGCTATCTTGGCTCACTGCAGCCTCCACTTCCCAGGCTTAAGCAGTCCTCCTAACTCAACCTCCAGAGTAGCTGGCACGACAGATATGTGCCACCATACCCGGCTATTTTTTTTTTCTTTAATCTTTTATAGAGATGGGATCTTGCTGTATTGCTCAGACTGGTCGTGAAATTCTGGGCTCAGGCGATCCTCCCACCTCAGCTTCCTGGCTGGGATTACAGGCATAAGCCAGCTTGCCTGGCCCTGTTTCAAGGTTTTGAGTATTTCTTTTCTCTTAGACAAAGCACCTCAAAGACCTTAGCAAGTTACCAAATACTTGCTGAATGAGCAGCCCTCAAATAAATGCCATTAGAAATACCCACTGATGACAACTAATACTTACAGCAGATGCTCTCACAGCCACCATCTCCCTTAATCCTCCCAGCAGCTGAGGGGAGGGCTCTTCTGATTGGAGGGGCAGGGCAGAGAGAGTGGCCCTCTTGGGACCCCTGTGCTCCTTCCCCAGACCTGGCCCCAAACTTCCCTGCACCACTTACTTGGACTCACCTGGGCCTGGCACATGGGACCAGGTTCCCAACAGTTCTGGCACCCAGTGAGCATCTTGCCTGCCTGTCAAGGTTGCTGCACAATTTTTAAATGCTATGAAAAGTTTTGGGGTGTTTGCTGAGCCATGATCACCTAACTGGAGCAAGAAAGAAACCAAAACCATATCTTGAGAATGGAGTAGGACTTTTGACTAAAAGCTTTTATGTAAAATGCTGATGTGATCATTTCTTGAGGCAGATACTCCCTTTTGTTTGGGGCTGAAAAAGTCTTAACATCTGTAGTGATGGTTCGCTGACTGGGGGCAGTTACGAAATAAATTTTGTTTCTTTTCCTGACTCAGAAGGTGACTGTGTAAGTTGAGTTGTGTGAGAAACAGCAGCACACTCTAGCCTCCAACCAAGCAGGAATGTCTTTTTAAACAGTTGAGCAGATTCCCAGATTAGAAAGAGTCTGGTGCACTGATGTCACTCTTTCCTGAGTAATTCTGGGTGGTTGTTTACTGCACACTATCTACCAGGAGACCAGAAACTTTGAATGAGCGTCATTATTAGAACTCTAGAGCTGTAGGAATGTAGGAAAAGCTGTTTGCCATAGTTAGGACGAAGGTTTCAAAGACCTGCTGCCTGCTGAGCCCTGGGGCATCTGTGTGGAATGGGAAACTAGCAAAGTCTCACTTTGACTGCATTCTAAGGGGTTTATGTGATGGCAAACAGCCAAGATGAGGAAGCTGCCTAGCAGTCACTGCAGAGGCTGCAGCATATGTGGGACTTCAGATAGCTTCTGAGTAGTCAAGCAGTGGTAAGTAGCAGTGTTACCAACTATGGGGTTTCTAGCTTAAAGCAAGTAGTATTTTCAGAAGCATTTGTAAATACTGTCACATTTTTCCTTATTTTCCTGATCAGTTAAAGCACTGGTTAAGCTGAACGATAGGAAGATTGTATTTAGCAATTTAGGTGATTATTGACCAGATTGCTAATTGGTCATGTAACTGCTGGCGTGATCACATTATGTGTGAAAAGAATCTGTCCTCAGACATGTATATGCTTGATAAAGTGCTGCGTGGGATTTCTCAGGGTAATTCTGTTCTGCTCAAGAATAGCAGATGTTTGGTGTGCAAACATTTCATCTTGGCCTGTCCTTCATTTTCTGCAACTTCTTTTTCTTACCAGCTGTCTTTACCTATGGCTGTGCTTTAAATGGACTTGCCCTTTTGGACCAAGGCTATTCTAGAATCATTTCTTGAAGAGTTAGAAACCTGATCCTTCTTTCCCCTGTCTATAGGATCCTTTCTTTATTGTTACCATCTACTGTTAGCCAACTGGTATTCCTTAGATAACTCAGGGTGGGGTCTAGTGTGTGCTAACTCTGATTGTCAGCTCCCCTAAGACAATGTGTTGTCTCTCTAGCACAATCCTGGAGGAAGAGAAGGCTCAGCAAGAAGAACGCATGAGGATGGAGTCCAGAAGACAAGCTACAGTGTCCTGGGACTCCGGAGGGTCTGATGAAGCACCGCCCAAGGTAGCTACCATATTCACCCCCACTTTGGGGTTACTCTTACTTTTGAGATTTACGATTAGGCAGCTGTTTTCTATGAGGAGAATATAAAATTTCAGGTTATTCTAAGAGTAATAGTTATAACACCAACTAGTTGTTTTTTTGTTTGTTTGCTCGTCTTTTTGTATTACCCTCATGTGCACTCAGTTTCCTCACTTGTATTTCAAGGAGGGGCCGTTTTAAGCTATGAGCAGTTGGATTAGATGTCATCTTATAATCTTTTCCCGTGCTGCCTAACTTGAAGGAGGTTTTTCCTTTGTTGGTTGTCAGAGATCTCCCTAATGATCAAGTCTGGGTTAAAATATCAAGCTAGGTCACAGATGCTTTGCATTTTGCTTTATTTAAAAATGAGTCTGTTTCTACCTGACCATATTCTTTTGTTGAGAACTCAATGCACAATTTTGCCTTTTTCTTTTCGTAGCTGGTGACTGGATTGTTTATTGGGAAAGCAAGCACATTGCAGTTGCTTTGTTTGCTTAATAAGATCTTCCAGCAGCTTCCCTAGACCTTACTTGCCCACTTATGTTCAGATCCTTTATTGGTACCCCCTCCTGCCTGGGAGAGGTCAGCCCAGGCCTTTGACAGTTGCTGGGCTGTGCTATGGCTGGGGGTTTTAGACAGAGTAATACTTTCCCTAGATTAATAAGTCTTTATATACCATTGGCTTTTGACAGGATGCTATTTTCACACACTGGGTTACTTGCCATGAATACTCTTAATTCTGTCTTTTTTCTGGAAAGTTAATAGATAATAGAATTTTTGTAGTTAGTAGTTACTGTTACCATTTGATATTTGATTAGTTAAAAAAAAAAAGAGTTCCTTAATATTAAGGAACTTTGGCAATTCTTTATTTTCTTTATGAAAAGTGTTCAGAAATCTGATAAGACAAAGTACTATTTAGATGTTATACCAATGTTTTTCACCTTGAAGGCTGAAAACTTTTCTTGGTCATTATTTTGAACTCTGTAACAGTAAAACATACATTGAAAGTGAAAACAAGTGAGTAACACAATTATGCAGAAGTTTAGAGACAGAGGGTGCCTCAGACCAGCCCCTTTTACAGAGAGAAAGGCCAAGGCCAAAAGAAGAAAAACATACCTGTCTGATGGATGTTACATTAAACTAGGTAGTGAGAACACCTGAACGTTTCTCTGTCATTCCCAGCGTAATAACAGGAAATCCTTAGTTACCTACAGGAAAAAGCATGTACCTTGCATCACAGCATCTGAGGCCCTCCATGTTGTATTTACAAGTTTGCCTTTTTTAAATTTGCTAACTACTGCCGAATAGTCCAATACCAAGAGGCAGGAGAATCTCATCATTAACTTCTCAGGCCTTGAATCCAAGTGGATTCATTCACATGAGGATCTGCTATTTACAGTCTGATGACTGGGCAAGTTACCTACCTACTCCAAATCTCACATTTCTCATTTGCAAAATGACTGTTTGTACTTCCTACCTCTTGGGGATGTTAGAATATAATCCTCACTTTACAGCACTTTATTTAGTACACTTAAGTGCAAAGTCACATATTTCGTAATGAGCACCATAGAATGCAACACTTCCCTAAAACTCACAGGATTAAATCAACTCTTTTCATCTATACATTTTTCTATATCCCAATCTATTAGATTTTTAGAATATGACTAATTTTCTAAATTAGGTTCATGGGCAGCTATAATGAGGCTTCTTGGCTGCTTTTTTGGTTTCAGAGTACAAAGATTAGTTTGGCTTAAAAATTTACATATCTTCACACTTTTTTTAAAAAAATATTTTCAAATTACATTATTTTGAGACTCTTTCCTATAAGCAGATTGTTCCACTCCACACAAAGGTTTATTAAATAAACAGATAAAGAAACTATAGCTACTGGGTTTTTGTTAAAGTTTTATTGAAACACAGTTTTATTGGAACACACCCATTTATTTGCGTATTATCCACAGCTGCTTTCACCCTACACAGGCATAAATGAGCAGTTGTTACAGAGACAGTATGGCCTATACAATTTAAAACATGTACTCTTTTTCCCTTAAAGAAAAGATTTGCAACCCCCAGATTAAAAGTTTTAATGGCGGCCGGGCATGGTGGCTCACGCCTGTAATCCCAGCACTTTGGGAGGCCAAGGCAGGTGGATGACCTAAGGTCAGAAGTTCAAGACCATCCTGACCCAACATGGTAAAACCCCCTCTCTACTGATAATACAAAAATCAGCCAGGCATGGTGGCAGGTACCTGTAATCCCAGCTACTCAGGAGGTTGAGACAGGATAATTGCTTGAACCTGGGAGGCAGAGGTTACAGTGAGCCAAGATCGCACCACTGCACTCCAGCTTGGGCAACACACAGACTATCTCAAAAACGAAAAAAGTTTTAATGGCTAGAAAAATCATCTAAAGTAATGTAGATTACAGATGCTTGATGATTATGAACAAATATTAATTTGTTAATTGTTGAACTTCCATGCCAATCAGAATCAAGTCCTATATGCAGTTTTTGCCTTCTCAGTGTTTTATCTTTAGAATCAAATTCTGCTTTTATGGTCACAATATTTGGCACGTCTGAGATGAGTCCCTGATTTCCAAGATGGTAGGTTAGTGTTTCCTCACTTCCTCTACTTTGTGAAATGAGAATTAGGTAGATTCTGGTGAGTTTTCATAATTCTGCCTGTGATATGTTAAAATAAGGAAGTCTTACTTAGATTTCTTTCTTTTTTTTTTTTTGAAAACAGAACCTAGCTCTGTGGCCCAGACTGCAGTGCAGTGGTGCGATCTCAGCTCATTACAACCTCAGCCTCCTGGGTAGCTGGGATTACAAGCACCCACCACAATGCCTGGCTAATTTTTGTATTTTTAGTACAGACAGGGTTTTACCATGTTGGCAAGGCTGGTCTCAACCTCAGGTGATCCTCCCACCTCAGCCTCCAAAAGTGCTGGGGTTGCAGACATGAGCCACCACACCTGGCCGTCTTATTTAGATTTTTTTTATTTCTTCCTTTTTTTTTTTAAATAAAGATGGGGTCTCATTATATTGCCTAAGCTCTCATGAGCTGCTGGGCTTAAACAGTCCCTTTGTGTCAGCCTCCAGAACCACTTAGATTTCTGAAATTCAGATAGCATCTCAGGCTTCGGTAGGTAAATTTTGTGTTATTAACACTAATATAGAAAAATTTTAATGTAGCTTAATTAGTTTTATTAGGTGAAATGTCTTTCTCTTTCCCAATCCAGATTCAAAATTAAAAGTTTACTTACAGGCTGGGTGTGGTGACTCAACACCTGTAATTGCAGTGCTTTGGGAGACTGTGGCAGGAAAATCACTTGAGCCCCAGAGTTCGAGACCAGCCTGGGCAACAAGATGAGACTCCGTCTTACAAAAACTTTAAAAAATTAGCCAAGTGTAGTGGCATGTACCTGTAGTCCTAGCTACTCAGCAGGCTGAGGCAGGAAGATCTCTTGAGCTCAGGAGGTCTAGGCTGCACAGAAAGCCATATTTGTACGTCTGCATTCCAGCCTGGGCAAAATAGCAAGGCCTTGTCTCAAAAAAAAAAAAAAAAAAAACAATTTTCTTTTAATTTTTTTAAAGCTTATTTATACTTATTGAATATAGTAAAAGCATTATAACCACAAAGCTAATTATTAAGAATATGTATGGATCACTTCATCATACTTAATATCAATTTTTTCATATAATAATAATCTTTAGAGAACTTTGCCTGAGACAAGCCCTGCATAGGAGTGCCCCATTAAATGCTCATTTTCATCTGTGCCTGTTGCTTTCCTGAAGATTCCTTTTGGATCAATGGAGAGCCTCAGGGGAAAAGTATCTTAGAATAGCCATTCTCAAAGTGTAGTCCTTGGACCTCTGCCGGTCCCCATGACCATTTCAAAGATCTGTGACATCAGAACTCATCTGATAATAATGTTAAGATGTTATTTGCTCGAGGCAGGTGGATCACTTGAGGCCAGGAGTTTGAGACCAGCCTGGCTAACATGGCAAAACCCCGTTTCAACTAAAATATAAAAATTGGCTGAGCATGGTGGTGCCTGCACTTGCAGTCTGAGCTACTCAGGAGGCTGAGGCACAAGAATCACTTGAACCCTGGAGGCAGAGGTTGCACTGAGCTGAGATCATGCCATTGTACTCCAGCCTGGGAGACAGAGCAAGACTCTGTCTCAAAAAAAAAAAAAAAAGATGTTATTTGCCTTTTCCAGTATGTTGACATTTTTACTGATGAAACTGCTGACATCTTAACACAAATCAGCACAGTGGCATGAAACTGTACTGGTCATCACTGTGTTCTTCACCCCTGCGCTCACACAAAAAGAAAAAGAACGCCATTTTCTGTCCAGGCAGTGGCTCATGCCTGTAATCCCAGCACTTTAGGAGGCTGAGGAAGGTGGATCACCTGAGGTCCGGAGTTCGAAACCAGGCTGACCAACATGGAGAAACCACAAAATTAACAGGGCATGGTGGTGCACACATGTTATCCCAGCTACTTGGGAGGCTGAGGCAGAATACCTGCTTGAACCCGGGTGGCGGAGGTTGCGGTGAGCCAAGATTGTGCCATTGCATTCCAGCCTGGGCAACAAGAGCGAAAATCTGTCTCAAAAAAAAAAAAAAAAGCCATTTTGAAGAAGAATGGCCTTGATGAAGCAGTGAAAAGTATCCAACGTGACGACACGGGAAGGACATGTTGGCCCTGCTGCTGCACACCCGGACACTATGTCTTGAGGATGGCCCTGTGCAGTTGAGTTGCAAGCTGGACTAAACACTTCTTTTCATGGAAGACCATCTTTACTTGAAAGAACAGCTGGCAGACATACTGTTCAGAGTTGCATATTTGGTAGATATTTTCTCAGAAGAGAAAGAAGTGAGGCTGTCACTTCCAGGAAAACAACTATTTGTTGTCAGTGATAAAATTTGAGTTTTCAAGCAAAAATTCGAATTTTGAAAAACTTACCATTGTGATCTTGGCAGCATTCTAAATTCTTAGACTGTTGTTGTAAGCTCAGGATAATATTAACGTGTTTTTTAAAAAATATATATATATTGTTCACTGAAATGTGTTGACATTGGGAGGATCTGTATAACACAGTAAATCAGTAACTTCCAAATAACCTACACAGCTGTTACAAAATCACACATGAGTAGAAGGTCCATTGAAAGTACAAGATAAAGTAATGGATCTTTTCCCTTTTTTCCCCCCTTAACTCTATGGATTTTAATGTAACAGATGATACCACTTTAAATTCCACATCGCAACTCACCTTTAAGAAGCTACTACTTGCATTTTGGTGTCGAATCATAAAACAATACCACAATTGTGCCCAAAATATGCTGAAATACTCCTCCCTTTTTAAGTTGTACAGCTGTATGAGATTCCTTTTTTCCCTCATATACTGCAACAAAACAGAACATGACAACAGACTGCAGAAACAGATATGAGAACCCTCTCCCTTCATTAAAGCCTAACATTAAAGTAATTTACATAAATGGAGATGGACATGTGTCCTTCTCAGTCTGGTTTGTTTGGTTTTGAGAAAATAGGTGTTTTTTAAATATGTGATTAGATTTTTTTAAGTGAATTAATAAACACTTTTTGGTATCTGTTTTAATTTCTAACAGTATGAGTGTTGGAGTTATATTCCAAATAAACAAAAACTCTTAAAGAGTCCTCAGTAATCTTTAACAGTGTAAAGGGGTCCTGAAAATGAAATGTTTCAGAATAACTGCCTCAGAACATTGTTCTTCAGCCCTAATCAAACCAAGCACAGCATTTTTATAAAAAATGATTTTATAATGTCCTGTTTACTAATCCTGAAATACATAGATAATAGAATGACTTACCAATTTCAAAATATCGGTGTAGCAATACTAGTGTTTGGAGACCTAACTGCCTAGGAGAAATAAAAGGAAAGTCATTTTTTATAACATTATGCATACATGTATGAAGCACTCAGGTCTGATGACATTGGGAGACATGGTAGCATAGCCACATCCTTACACCTGTTTGTGGACTCACCATGAATATAGCAGTGACTAGCAAACCCCCACAGCTATAACTGATAGGAATTTCATTGGTCTTGGTGATGTTATTTTCTAGAATGGCAAGAAAATATCAGTAAAGTTTAAATGAAGTAAAATTGCCCATCAGTATACCAGTAATTGCTGTCTGGAGAGTTCAGTGCTTCATAAACTATACAAAGTATCATGTGTGTTAATATGTAAAGTGGAATTCATTCTGTGTTCAAGCAACAGGGATTGTATTGTTGCTGTTATTTTACTTACATAAAGTTGAGAGAGACAGTAGAAAATCCTGTGGGAGCTGGGCGTGGTGGCTCAGACCTTTAATCCTAGCACTTTGGAAGGCCAACACAAGTCGATCACTTGAGGCCAGGAGTTCAAGACCAGCCTGGGCAACATGGCAAAACCCCATCTCTACTAACAATACAAAAATTAGCTGGGCGTGATGGTGCACATCTGTAATCCCAGCTATTCTGGAGGCTGAGGCACAAGAATCACTTAAACTCAGGAGGCAGAGGTTGCAGCGAGCCAACATCGTGCCACTGCACTGTAGCTTGGGTGACAGAACGAGACTCCATCTCAAAAAATAAAAATAAAAAAATTAGCCAGATGTGATTGCACATGCCTGTAATCCCAGCTAACTGGGAGGCTGAGACATGAGAATCGCTCAAACTTGGGAGGCAGAAGTTGCAGTGAGCTGAGATTGCACCATTGCACACCAGCCTAGGCGACAGAGTGTGACTGTTTCAAAACAAAAAAAAGAAGTCCTGCAGGATATGAAACAAATTCTGTTGTTCAGGCCTGTCCCCTCATTGCCAGAAGTCTCACCTGCTGACATCTACCTTAATACCAGTTGTGCGATCATGGAAGGCACCCTCACTAATATAGTTGTCCCTTAATATCTACAAGGGATGGAGATCAAAATCCACAGATGCATAGATTCCTTATATAAAATAGCCCAGTACTACATATAACCTACATACATCTTCCAGTATACTTTAGTTTTTTTTGTTGTTGTTGGCATATTCTGTTTTTGAAATGGAGTCTCACTTTGTTGCCCAGACCGAAGTGCGGTTGCGCGATCTCAGCTCACTGCAACCTCCGCCTTCTGGGTTCAAGCGATTCTCATGTCTCAGTCTCCCGAGTAGCTGGGATTATAGTCGTCTACCATCATGCCCAGCCCATCTTCCAGTGTACTTGAGATTACTTATAATAACGAATACATGCATTTACATATATATAAATATACACATATATATAATATACACACACGTGTAATATATACATACATAATATATATATATATATATATATACGTGTGTGTATGTGTGTGTATTTATTTATTTATCTTTGGAGACATGGTCTCGCTCTGTCACCCAGCCTGGAGTGTAGTGGTGCAATCTCAGGCCATTGCAACCTCTGCTTTCTGGGCTTAAGTGATTCTTTAGCCTCTGCCTCCCAAATAGATGGAACTACAGGTGCGAGCCGCCAATCCCCAGCTAATTTTTGTATTTTTTGTAGAGATGGGGTTTTACCATATTGCCCAGGCTGATCTCAGACTCCTGAGCTCAAAGTGATCTACCCTCCTCAGCCTCCCAAAGTGCTGAGATTACAGACGTAAGCCCCTGCACCCAGCTTACATAGTTAACACTTATCTTTTTGTTTGTATTTTTTGTTGTTGTTGTTGTTGTTTTTCCTGTATATTTTCAATCTGCAGTTGGTTGAATCCATGGATCCTGGGCCTGTGGATAGGGAGGGCTGACTGTACTCTAAATGCTTCTGAAGGAACAGTGCCATCCAGTTGAGGACCTCCGGTTTAGAATACCAGTGCCTTCCTTTCTCTCATTCTTCACTTGGGAGAATTTCAGCAAAAATTCTCTGTGCCATTATTTTGCTTTATTAAAATCCAAGTTTCTGTCTTGGAGGAGGAGGTGTCATTACTCTGCTAACTCATAGTACTTACTAGCAGATGACACTTCTGGACTTGTATGAAAGCCATTTTCAAAGATCTTGATATATATTAATGTATTTAATCTTTATGGCAGCTCCAGGAGGTAGCTACTGATTATTGTACTCCTTTTGTTATTGACAGTAGGGAGGCACAAAGAGCTGAAGCACCCTAACTGTGAACACTGGCATTCTCTTAACCACCATGCTAACTTCCGATTTGTAGAGAACAGAAGCAGAGCTGTTTTACCAATACATTTGCACTCTCCACAGCTGTTGGTTAGCAACATTTGATTTTGTGGTGTCCTTTGTGCAAATATTTTGTCTATCATGAGACATATTTTCAACTTTCTGTTATTTTAATTTTGAAATGGAACCTTGTGTTATTTGCTACCCAGTTAAGACTTTGCATCACTGTGAGATGTTTTACATTGCTTTTGCCATTCTCTGATCTATTTGTTTTGTATGTTCCTTTTTATTTGCAGAGTCAGAAGTACACTTGTCATAGAATAGCATCTTGGCACAGCAGATTTTTGAGTCAGGCAGTTCAACCATTACCACCCAAATGCCCCTATTTAGATTGCCCAATTTATCTGAGACTGTAAAACAGGGGTTATAATGTTGCTTCATAGCAATGTAGTGATCAAAATTATCAAACTGTATGTAAAGTACATAGTTTAGTACAGACAGAATGCAGAGTAAATTGCAACTTTTTTTTTTTTTTTTTTTTTTTTTTGCCTGAATTTATCAGGAGTGCATCTCTGGGCAACTCTCAGCTCTGTTTATTGTTCCAGTTCCCGGCTCTGCCTCCTTCCATTCTTGGACTCCAAGAACATTTGATTCAGGAAACCCTTTCCCCTGCAACCATTATTAATACTTACATACTGACACATATCTTTAAAACAAGTACAAAGGTAGCCAGACTCTTTTTTTAACTTCTTTTAATTTAGCACAACCACTTTGTAGAACACACTTTGGAAACTGCCACCCTAGCACACAGAGTAGAGAAAAACCTGGAATGTTCCCTTTATACCCTTTTCCTGTTTGTAGTGTCTTTGGGGGAATTCATGTTCTTATTTAGTTACGTTTAGAGTAGACTATCTGGAACACTGTTTGAAACGTGACAGGGCTAACTGAAAAGGAAGGGTTTTTCACCCTCAGGAACTCAATGGCTTACAATAGCAGGGCTAGAGCAAGTGCAGAAATACCTGCAACCCAAGGTTGGGGTTGAAAAAGGCCTCCTTAGGCAAGCAGAGGACATGTTAATGTTACACTGGCTAAATCAGGAGCTTTTGCATGAAGTAACATCTAATTGACTGAAAGGATCAGAACTGTTCTACAGATGGATGGAGGAGACATTCCATGCAGGCGGACAGCATAAGCAAAGCTGTGGGGAAAATGAGACTGATTTTAGAGACCAAAACATGCTCTGGACCTAACTAGAGCAAAGCATGTGTTCACCCAGCACTGTGGGAGAGAGACACAGGCACTAAGGCATTTTCTTTCCTAAGCTTGTTAGGACTTGAATCCATTTCCTTTTATTCTGGACTTAATTTAGCTAGAGAATAATGGGCTTCCACCTTGTTAAATCCCTTAAGTTTTAAAAGACTTTATTGACTTCTTTCAGCCTTCTGTTTCAGACTAAATTGTTCTTTCACTGTGAACTTTCAATTAATTTGTCCCACAAACAAAATGAGAATTTAAGACCTGGAAGTGACTTTAGAGATCCTCTAGCTCACTCCCCATCTTAATGCATGAGGAACTAGAAGCCAGTCAGTTGCGTCACTTGACCACAGTCACACAACCAAGAATTAGTCGAACAATAGAACACAAATGCATTCTCTCCAGGTCACAGACTACTGGACAGAGAGCATTTGGGTCCCTCAGGCTCAGAATATTCAGTATCCCATTTTTTTATTAATGATACTTCAATAGCTTTATTTCGATGCAATTTATATACCATACAGTTTATTCATTGAAAGTGTCCAGTTCAGCTGGGTGCAGTGGCTCACACCTATAATCCTAACACTTTCGGAGGTTATGGCAGATGGATCATTTAGGGCCAGGAGTTCCGAGACCAGCCTGGCCAGTGTGGTGAAACCCTGTCTCTACTGTAAATACAAAAATTATTCTGGTGAGGTAGCGAATGCCTGTAATCCCAGCTACTTGAGAGGCTGAGGCACAAGAATCGCTCAAACCTAGGAGGCAGTGGTTGCAGTGAGCCAGGATTGTACACTGCACTCCAGCCTCTGCAACAGAACAAGACACTGTCTCAAATAAATAAATTGTACAATTCGATGTTTTTTAGTCTATTCAGAGTTGTGCAACCATCACCACAGTCAATTTTAGGACTTATGTTTTTAGTAGAGACAGTGTCTCACTGTCCAGGCTGGTCTCAAACTCCTGGGCTCAAGTGATCCACCCACCTCGGCCTCCCAAAGTGCTCAGATTACAGGTGTGAGCCATAGTGCCCAGCCTAGCACGTATTTATCATCCCCAAAATGAAACCCTGTACCCATTAGCAATCTTCCCCTATTTCTTCCTCCTTCCAACTCCTGGCAACCACTTATATACTTGCTTACGGACTTATCTATGTGAATAATATCTTTCCTATTTTAGGTATTTCACTGATGAAATCATATGTTGTGCTTTGTGACTGGCTTTTTTCACTTAGAATGTTTCGAAAGTTCATCCATGTTGTAGCATGTGCCAGTACTTTATTCCCTTTAAGTACAAATTATATCCCTTTCATAGATTCACAGCATTTTGTTTATTCATTTATCAGTTGATGGACGTGGACTATTCCCCCTTTTTAGCTATTGTGAATAATGCTGTTAAGAACATTCATGTACATGTTTGTGTTTACTTTTTTTTTTTTTAAAGACAGTCTCACTGTGTTGCCCCGGCTGACCTCTAATTCCTGGGCTCAAGTGACCCTCCCACTTTGGCCTCCTGAGTAGCTGGTGTACATGTTTTTGTGTGGATATATATTTTTATTTCTCTGTTCTATATGCCTGAAAGTAGAATTGCTGGATCATACGCTAGTTCTATGTTTAATTTTTAAGGAATAGCCATACCGTCCTCTGTAGTGGCTGCAGCATTTTACATTCCCAACAGATTGGCCTGATTGATTTTGAACGCCTGGCCTCAAGTGATCCGCCTGCCTCGGCCTTCTAAAGTGCTGGGATTACAGGCATGAGCTTCCACGCCTTGCCCAAGATTTATGTTTATGTTTTCTTCTAAGAACCTTAGAGTTTTAACTTTTCGTTTAGATCTGTAATCCACTTTGGGTTGATTTGTGTGTGTTGAGAGGAAGAGGTCAGACTTCAGTCTTTCACATGCAGCTAGCCAGTGCCCTAGCATCGTTTGTCGAAAACCTGTTCTTCCCCATTCGAGATGTCTTAGCACCTTTTAGTCATTCTTTTCAACTAAGCGCTATTAGAAATATGTCTTTTTCTGTTTATACAGCAGAGGTTTACCAAAATCAAAGGCTCATTCGTATGATGCTCTGTTGATTTTACAGCCCAGCAGACCAGGTTATCCTAGTCCGAGGTCCAGCGAAGGATTTTATCCCAGCCCACAGCACGTGGTGCAAACCAATCATTACCAGGTATGCCAGTCATTACAGAGACAAAATGTGTTATTTGATTATTTAGCACTTTTGGGATAGAGAGGTACGTTGTGCATATTCTTATTTGTGTACTTATGAGTATGATTTGGCTGATAGAAAGCTGAGAAAGCGGTTACCGTAATCACTGAGTGAATGTTGTCTTGACACCCCACGCAGAAGGCATTTGTTTTTTGCTCTGTCTTCAAGTGGGCAGGACCAGGCCCTGCTGCCGTTCTTAGGTGCTTTTTCATCCATTTGCTATGACAAAGGACAAGATGAAGCCAGTGGGCACATACACTTCAGAGGTAGTACTGAACTGGACAGTTTTTCTGGAAGGCAAGAATAAAATTCATACAGAAACCAGATGAGATACTATACAGAGAAATGTGAAAAGTGTTAGATTTATAGACAAATATCCTGTACGAATTAGAAAAAAATTATCCTTGAAAGAAAAGGATCTGACACAAAGTAAACAATTCATTTGTTTTTGAGAAAAAGGTAATTAACTTTTACTGCAGTTTACCTTACAATGCACAGGTCTTTGTTCCAACAGATGCATACCCCAGTGCATCCCATCCTCACTTCAGGACGCAGAGCATCTCTGACTGTGGCTGTTCCTTTGTGACCCTTCCCCATCAGGCATCTCCTGCCCCAGGAGCAACTGCTCTTCTCACTTCTAGTATCAGAGATTCTGCCTGTTCTAGAACTTTATATAAATAGACCATATATAATGTGCTTTTGGGGGCTTAGCTTTTTTTTTTACTCATTGTAATGTGTAGGAATCAGGGTCCTAATGAGGGTGTCAGTACTTGCCTTTCCTATCTGCTTCACAGAGTTGTTGAGAGCATGGTTTAAATTAACACCTCTTGGGTCAAGATGAGCAGAAAGTCTTAACTATTGGTACTTAACTGTCAGTAACAAGGGAGAATGTAAGCACTTTCTTATTAGAAGAGATGGTATGTCAGTGGTAGTTTAGAACAGCAAATTTTAGTCTCTTTATCTAGTCTCAGTTTCTAATATATTAATTCTGAAGTGGAGCCCAAGAATAGCTTATTGTTAACAAGCAACCTCAGTGGGTTCTGAGGCAGATGACTCAGACTTAACGTTTTGGAAGACACTGTTCTGAGATGGCCACTTGCCTGGCAGAGGAGTGAATTATTTGAGTTTTCTAGGGCACCTGTCTGTTCATTCAGCAAGGTAGCACTGAATGTTCATCTACTTTCTGCCTATTACTATTCTGTGTACTGAGAATATGAAGACAAATAAGGTACTCTCTTTTCTCATGTTAGGGGCTCACAGGGCCCTGTGTCAGTTTTGATTACTACCAATTCTATAAGTGAAGAAGCGAGAACCCTGGCCCAGTACAAGGGTCAGAGCAATGGGAGGTATGTAGTGGCTTAAAGAAGGAAAACCCATCTCTGTGATTGCTGAGAGACCCTGAGCTCTGGCAAACAAGCAGATGGGCCACAGGGGAACAGCCCCTGAGCCTGTGCCTGGCTGGTATGGAAAGTGAACTGGCCTTGAGTGGGAATTGAATACCAGCATTGTTTAGAGAAAACATGACAGCACCTGCTTAATGACACAGACTGTTAGCAGAGAGACAGTTTTCTTTGTATCCTAGCAGGCCTGGTCTATGGCACTGTCAAGATTTGAAACTCAGTTTCTTACTGGCTGGCTGTCACCAGTGCAGTGGAAGCCCCTGAGAGTGGGGACTTGTCTCTACTTTAAGTGCTTAGAACAGTACTTTAAGAACTTAGGACTTAAAGGTATAGAAATGAGTGAATAGAGAATTAAGTAAAAGATATTTTTTTTCATTGAACTCATGTATGATTAACCTTTCCCAAGCCCAGATTTTCCTGTCTTGTAAATGAGACCAACTATGAGACATTTCCTGATATTACTTCATTTTTAACCTAAAGTGATCCTTCTGCATGGTTAGTATTATGTAGAAAACTGCCTTAGACCATTTTAAAGCTCCTTGTTGTGAAAATTTCTAAATATTTTCTAGCAATAATATGTCCCTTTTCACCAAAAATCGTGATACAGCATTTTGCATTTAGTAGCAGTTTTTATTATTATTTTCATTCAAACTGTAAGAACTAACTGTATATCTTACTTGAAAATTCTTTAATTTCATATTGTCCCTATGGAATTTTGGTATAAATTAATGCCTAGAGACCTAATAAATGCACAAAACCTTTGTTGAAGGATGTGTTGATATTTGGAAATACAGTTTTGGTTGTGCTTTATCTCGCTAAAAAATTAACTGATAACCTCCACCATGTAACACTTGCCTAAGGAGGTGTGGAAATCAGTACTGATTCTGTTCTCTATCTTTCTCTTGATTGAGAGAGGGAAGCATGTAAAGAAACCCTTCTTATTTTCCATCTGCCTTGAAATTTTTCTCTGTGCACAACTGAATGTCTTCTCTCTGCCTTAGTCATCATTGTTAGAACTTAGGACTTAAAAGGTACAACCTATCCTACCATCAGCTCCTAGTTCATTAGAGAACAAACATTTGGGGAGTTTGGGTGTGTGTGTGTGTGTATTTTGTTGTTGTTGTTATTCATGTTGTGGGGTACTGGTTGGTTGGGCAGGAAAGGGGATTTCTACAGCAGAGCATGGCACAGCCATGTTTATGGCTTCCCGTTGGTTTTGCATCCAGGAATGGTCTGCCCTCATTATTTCGGTAAGTGTGAAATTCCAAAGAAACAATTTCTTATTTTCTAGTATATATTTACATTAGCTCTCTAATTCAGCCATAACAAATCTCTTTTCTTGAGACTTTAGCTGAGAGTCCTTTTCCTTGCTTTATCAGCTTCTGTAGGCCACCTATTTACCTTGTTTCATGGTCCCCTTGCTCCACATTCAGAGCCAGCAGAATTAACTCTATCTGACCATTCTTCAGTGATCCCATGTCCCTCTCTCCTCTTATGCTTCCCTGTTACACTTTTAAGGAGCCTTGTAATGACATTGAACTCACTCAGATATCCCGGATACCCTCCCATCCCAAGATCCTTGCTACATCTGCAAAGTCTCTGCCATGTGAGGAAACACATTCACATGTTCAAGGGCTTAGAACATGGGTATCTTTGTGGGAGGCTGTAATTCTGCCTACCACAGTATTCTCTGTAATTTTAATTTCCTTTGTGTGTGAAACAGAACTGTGCAGATCTTATAGTTGAACATTACCTTGCCTTCTAACTCATTCACAGGTCTCTGGCTACCCTGGTTCACATGGAATCACAGCTATGGCTGGCAGCATCTACCCAGGTCAGGCATCTCTTTTGGACCAAACAGATTCATGGAATCATAGACCTCAGGAGATATCAATGTGGCAGTCCAATGTGGAGGTAAATCAGGTGTCTTGGGCTTCAGTTTGTTAACTTATGAAACATGGCAAAGCTGGGCATGGTGACTTACACCTGTAATCCCAGCACCTTAGGAGCCTGAGGTAGGAGGATTGCTTGAGCCCAAGAGTTTGAGACCAGCCTGGGCAACATAGTGAGGCCTGTCTTTACAAAAAATAGAAAATTAGCCATGTATGGTGGTCTGTGCCTGTAGTGCTAGCTACTCAGGAGGCTGAGGTAAGAGGATCTTTTGAGCTTAGGAGGTCGAGGCTGCAGTGAGCCATGATCTTGCCATTGCGCTCCAGCCTGGGGAACAGAGCAAGAGCCTATCTCAGAAAAAAAAAGGTAATAAAGCATGACTTAAGATTTATTAATTTTAATGACTTTTTTTTTTTTTTTTTTTTTGAGGCAGAGTCTTACTCTATTGCCCAGGCTGGAGTGCAGTGACACGATCTCGGATCACTGCAACCTCCACCTCCCAGGTTCAAGCAATTCTCCTGCCTCAGCCTCCCGAGCAGCTGGGATTATAGTCAGGAGCCACCACACCCAGCTAATTTTTTTGTTTTTAGGTAGTGACGGGGTTTCACCATGTTGGCCAGGC
The DNA here is from genome assembly GCA_004027715.1 of Plecturocebus donacophilus. Lineage (NCBI taxonomy): Eukaryota > Metazoa > Chordata > Mammalia > Primates > Pitheciidae > Plecturocebus > Plecturocebus donacophilus. Next base: position 73,281 of record PVKP010006339.1, read on the forward strand.
TGATCTTGAACTCCTGACCTCAAGTGATCTGCCCACCTCAGCCTCCCAAAGTGCTGGGATTACAGGCGTGAGCCGTGACACTCAGCCGAATTTTAATCAGTTAATTCAAAGATCAGGATACCCCATCTACTCAAATGGTTTCTGGTTTCATGAACTTTTTATTAACTAAAAAAAATACCCAGGGAGAAATACTAAAATCATTAGTCCATTTATTTGAAAGACAGATCCCTAAGTTGAATATAATCAGCATACACATAAGGCCAGTAAAGAAAAAGGAAAACAGAGCATTCAGTTCTTTGGACCATGTTAATTTTTACTAAATTTTCCTGATAAAACCAAGAACTACTCTTATATTTTAAAAATTTGAGCTCTCAGGGTACAGTAACACATGCCCATAGTTCCATCTACTCAGGAGTCTGAGGTAGGAGGCTAACTTGAGCCTAGGAGTCTGACCAGCCTGAGCAACATAGCAAGACCCCCATCTCATTAAAAAGAAAAAAAATTATTTATTTGAACCAAAGAGGATCTATAGTTGTCTGCTGATTGATGTTCTTGTATTTAATATTTGATACTCTATAATATGTATCATATTTCAGCCTTCTATTACTTCTGGATTGTTTCTACTTTTTTACTATAAGTAACAATGTATTCTTTGCACATATCTTGTGTTATTTCTTTAAAATAGACCCCTACAAGTGAATCTGTAAGCTAAAGGATTGTATACTTTTTTGATGCTTAACACACATCAAATCACACCCTCTAGAAAAGTTACCCCCACAAGCACAGTGTGAGAGAGCCTATTTCCACCACACTTGCTGTTTTGCTTATCTTTTCTTGAAAGACACATAAAACAGTGTAGGAGCATAGGAACAGACTTAGGAGACTGGAAATGCTGTTTTCCACCCCTCTTCCAGGACTCTACAGCATTGGACCTGCGAGGGATTGGGCAAGTGTTGCCAACCCACCTGATGGAAGAGCGGCTAATCCGACAGCAACAGGAAATGGAAGAAGATCAGCGCTGGCTGGAAAAAGAGGAAAGATTTCTGGTAATGGTGTTCAGAAAGCCTTCTTCAACTTTTTAAACCCTGTTAGAGTCTACTATATTGCAAATTATTGCAAAATGATATCTTTCAAGGAAGGAGAGTTAGTTTTACAGCTATTCTTTAAAACTTGCAATAGGCCTGGCTGCAGTGGCTCGCACCTGTAATCCCAGCATTTTGGGAGGTTGAGGCAGGCAGATCACCTGAGGTCAGGAGTTCAAGACTAGCCTGGCCAACATGGTAAAACCCTGTCTCTACTAAAAACACAAAAAGTAGCTGGAGATGATGATGTGTGCCTGTAATCCCAGCTAGTTGGGAGACTGAGGCAGGAGAATCGCTTGAACCCAGGAGGCAGAGGTTGTTGAAGTGAGCCAAGATTGCGCCACTGCACTCCAGCCTGGGCAACAGGAACAAAACGCCATCTCAAAAAAACAAACAAAAAAACATGCAATAATATAGCTGGATATGATGGCTTATGCCTGTAATCCCAGCGCTTTGGGAGGCCAAGGCAGGAGGATCACTGAGCCCAGGAGTTCAAGACCATTGTGGGCAACATAGCAATACCCTGTCTCTACAAAAAAATTAAGATTAGCCAGGCATTGTGGCTCACACATGTAGTCCCAGATGCTTGGGAGGCTAAGACAAGAGGATTGTTTGAGTCCAGGAGTTCTAGATTACGGTAAGCTCTGATTGTGCCACTGCACTCTGACAGATCCAAAATCCTGCATCCAAAACCCTTTAGGGCCAAGTGTGTTTCAGAATTCAATATTTTTAAAATACCAAAATATTAGTGTAATATGCTGAACATTACATATTATTTAAGACTCTAATAGCATCCCAGAGTTAAAATCACTAGGGTTTCTATAGCAAAATGGAAATAATCACATTAACTGTTATTAAATTATAACAGTTAATATAACAGTTAATTATAACTGTTAATAAATTATAAAATTATTATTTTATAATAGAGATTATAAAATGCCTCATCTGTTCCGGTTTTACTAACATATTAGTTTTTTTCAAACGTGAAAAAGCACACTTCTTTAATCTCAGCACTCTGGGAGACCAAGGTGGGTGGCTCACAAGATCAGGAGTTCAAGACCAGCCTGGTCAAAATAGTGAAACTCCAACTCTACTAAAAATAGAAAAATTAGCCAAATGTGGTAGCACATGTCTGTTATCTCATGTACTTGGAAGGCTGAGGCAGAGAATTTCTTGAACACAGAAGGCAGAAGTTGCAGTGAGCCAAGATTGCACCACTGCACTGCAGCCTGGGCAACAACAGAGAGAGACTCTGTCTCACAAAAAAAAAACCCAGTTATCATTTTTAGCACTTTTTAGATTTTGGAAATGAGGATCGAGGAATGTGGACCAGTCCCTTTATTATCTTCATTTTAACAGATCAGGAAATAGAGACCCAGAGAGAACTTGGGCCACAGAGCAAGACTCTGTCTCTTTGAGAAAAAAAAAAAAAAACTTGCAATAATGGGTTATTTGCTTTTTAAATTATTTTTTAGGGATAAATTTTTCTAAAATTTTAGTAGTCATTATGGGCTCAGAAATGTGAGCTTTTGTTTGGTTTTTGCATTACCGCATTGTTTACCCAGAAACGGCTCCTGTTTCAGTGTCAGCTTATATACAAAAACTATTGCATCTTGCTCCTGCAGGCTGTGTAACACGACAGCTAAGATTTGCCTTCCTGGCATTTATGACTGATGTGAACCTCCTCCCGGATGTGATACATATGAGAAATATCTTTCTTCAGGCAACCTTATTGAAAACCCCTTCAGAAGTCCCTTGGGGACAGAGAGGAAGTGGTGGGACAGAGCAATCTCTGTATGTTACTTGACACAAAGGTCCTTTTAGACTCATGGCCCCTGCTGTCAGCACTTCTATTCCCTCAGCCTCAGAACTAAGGACTGTGAGAAGCCATTCCCCACTCTCCTTGAACCCTGAATAGCTCTTTCAGTTTTCCTTTAGTTGCCTCAATCGAATTATGGCTAAAAGAAGCCAGGATTCATAATTTTGAGCCAGTAACTTTACCTTGTCTCTCATGCTTTGCATCGTTAAACATTTACTCACACTAACTTTGTGTTAAATTTAACTAATTTAGAATTTTGCAAGCATGGGGTAAAACTTTTCTTCTAAATTAGAGCAGATCTTGAGATTGTGGACAAATGGCAAAAAAAAAAGGTAATTTTTGGCCTGGCACAATCGATCATGCCTGCAGTTCATCTCAGCACTTTGGAAGGCTAAGGTGGGTGGATCATTTGAGGCCAGGAATTTGAGACCAGCCTAGTCAACATGGTGAAACCCTGTCTTTACTTAAAAAAAAAAAAAAAAAAAAAAAATACAAAAATTAGGCCAGGTACAGTGGCTTATGCCTGTAATCTCAGCACTTCAGGAGGCGGAGGCCGGCTGATCTGTTGAGTTCAGAAGTTCGAGACCAGCCTGGCCAACATGGCAAAATCTTGTCTCTACTAAAAATACAAAAATTAGCCAGGTGTGGTAGTGCATGCCTGTAATCCCAGCTACTAAAAAGGCTGAAGCAGAAGAATTACTTCAATCCTGGAGGCAGAAGTTGCAGTGAACTAAGATGGCACACTACACTCCAGCCTAGGCAACAGAGCAAAACTGTCACCAAAAAAAACAAAAACAAAAATTAGCTGGGCATGCACCTAAAAATAATAATAATAATAATAATTAGCTGGGCAGCTACTCAGGAGATTGAGACTTGAGAATTGCTTGAACCCAGGAAGTGGTGGTTGCATTGAGCTGAGATTGCACCACTGCACTCCAGCCTGGGTGACAGAGTAAGACTCTTTCTGGGGTAAAAAAAAATTGTTATTATTTACTGCCGCTAATCTGAGTGAATTAATTTAGATGTTATATCTATTATAAGAACATATCTACTGTTCTCTAGCCATAAATTTTAAATCTTTTTTTTTGGTCCAGATATCCTTTTGTACCAGTTACCATTGATTTGTATTTTGAAAACTATTATAAATTCTCCAAATTAGAGTTCTTGTATTTCAGTCCTGCATATGACTGCATTTGGACAAAGGGTTTGCTACCAAATGTTGTGGAATGTCACTGCTGTGATGTTACTCTGACAAAGTAGAACGTTGGGTAGAGAGGAGGACCCTGTGTGTCACTGTGGGACTTGGGGGAGGCAGCAGAGTATAGATAGCATTTGAGCCAAGACTTAAAAGAGAAATTAGAATTTGGGTAATGTCATGGGGTCAAAAGGCTATATTCCATCCGGACACAGTGACTGTAATCTCAGTTACTCAGAAGGTTGAGGCAGGGGAATCGCTTGAGCCTAGGGGTTTGAAACTAGCCTGGGCAACATAGCAAGACCCTGTGGCAAAAATAAATAAATAAATAAGCAAGCAAGCAAATAATAAGCCCTAAAGGGAGGAGGATCAAGTACCCAGAATTCCTACAGTTTATTATCTAAAATGTCTAATCGCCAACCAAAAAAATTACAAGACATACATACAAAGGCACAGAAATATATATGAATGATAAGCAAAATAAAAAAATACTGTTGTGACCGGACAGGTGGCTCACACCTGTAATCCCAGCACTTGGGGAGGCTGAGGCCGATGGATCATCTGAGGAGGAGTTCCAGACCAGCCTGGCCAACATGGTGAAACCCCATCTGTAGTAAAAATACAAAACTAGCATGCCTCAAATCCTGACTACCTGGAAGGCTGAGGCAGGAGAGTCACTTGAACCCGGGAGGCAGAGGTTACAGTAAGCCGAGATCATCCCACTGTACTCCAACCTGGGCGACAAAGCAAGACTCTCTCTCAAAAGACTGTATTCTAAGAACTTCCTGTAGCTAAATGTGACCAAAGCAGAGCATATTTATGGGGAAATGGAAAATACTTCTCGCAATGTATTTTTTTTTTTTTTTTACTTAATAACCATGTAATTGTAGCATCTTTATTTGGTTCTAAACCTGGCTGTTGGGTAACCTCTGGGATAGCCTGGCTGTTGCTAAACTTGGAAGCCATGGTGGCATCTAGGCAATTTCCCACACAAGTACCTTTCTTTTTTTGAAACAGGATCTCCTGCTGTCACTCAGAATAGACTGCAGTGGGATGATCATGGCTCACTGCAGCCTTGACCTCCTGGGCTCAATCTATCCTCCCACCTCCGCCTTCCCAGTAGCTGGGACTACAGTCACATACCACCACGCCCAGCTAATTTTTGTATTTTTGGTAGAGATGGGGCTTCACTATGTTGGCCAGGCTGGAATAAGTACCTTCCTTAATGCTCATAAGATGGTATTATATTTTTTTCTTTTTCTTTTGCTGGACTCAGCACCCCATGCATGCAGGAACCATGGACCATGTCTTTCCTATTTGCCATTCAGTTGGCAGTGCCTCACATATGGAAAGCTCTCAGTGTTGATTGATTGAATGAATGTTTTTTTTAAATGAGTTTATTTTTTTCTTTTTGTAAATGACTGTTTAACTCATGCCTTTTCTAATGCTGCTATGTCTGACTAGAATGCTCAAGCTCTTCCTCCCCAATTCGCTGGAATCTGCCTGAGGAACACCTTTTCATCTTTAAAGATTATTTTCGAGTCACCTCAAGGAGGATACATTCCCTACACCTGGGTTTCTCACCCTGGGCATTGTTTATGTTTGGGGCTGGGTAATTCTTTGTTGTAGAAAACTGTCCTGTGAATAGTCGGGGTTCTTAGCAACATCCCTGGCCTCTACCCACAAGGTGCCAGAGAACCTTACTGAGTGCCAAGCGTGAAGCTTGAGTGAACTTACTTTATTATGGTGTGTACTCCTGCATTCTCTCTCCCAATCTCTTGTACTCTTGCACATGCTCACTCTTACCCTCTTTCTCTAATAAAAGTTCCTTAAGGGGAGCAGCTATGACTTAACTATCTTTGTCCTGCTTCATTTTTCTCCTAATGTTTCTCACTGTATGACAGTGTCTCGCTTGTTTTCCTGTCTCCTCCACTAAAGTGTAAGCATCACAAAGCCGGGAACTGTATCTATTCAGCACTCTTCCCCCAGCTCCCATAGTACCCTTCATTCAACAGTAATGAGGCTGAACCAATATTTATTGAGCCAGTGAACGTGCCACCATATGGTGTTAAGCATCTAAATGTTTGTTGAATGAAAAATAAAAACAAGTAATGCACAAACCTGGGGGAGGTAGATATTATAATTATTTTATAAATGAATAAATTAAAATTTAATGTACATAAAAGTCACAGGGAACCTTTTAAAACTCAGTTCCCCAGGACCAGAGAGCTGCAATAGCTCTGGAGAGGCCAAGGACTTAGAGTGATAACAAATACCCCAGTTGATTTTGAGACATCTGGTACCAAAGTCACCCTCTGATCTTAGGCCTGGCAATGCTTTTCAAGATTTGAGGCAGATGACATCTTAAAAAGATCACCTTAGGCCAAGTACAGTGGCTCCCGCCTGTAATCTCAGCTACTCAGGAGACTGCAGCAGGAGAATTGCGTGAACCCAAGAGGCAGCGGTTGCAGGGAGCTGAGATTGTGCCACTACACTCCAGCCTGAGCCTGGGCAACAAGAGTGAGACTCCGAAAAAAAAAAAAAAAAAAAAAAAAAAGAAAGATCACCTTGGCCTTAACTTGCTAACTGATGGCTCAGAGGGCAAGATAGGAAATGCAGAGCTCTGTTAGAAAGTTGAGTGGTCATTCAAATACACGACAGCACGGTCTGAGCTAGAAGAGGCAAAGTAGAGGGGAGCAGAGAAGACAAACTTAAAACAGACAAGATTTGGTGAATTGGTATAGGAGGTCAAGAGGAAGGAAGAATCCAGGACAGGAATCACAGCATTGATGTCACCAAAAGTAACATTGTGCCACCAAATGAAACAAAATGCAGAATGAGGAGTTTATGTCAGGGAAACATGATCATGCCAGGTTTGAACGTTTCGGATATGCAAATGGGAATACAGAGGAGGCAGCTGGATGTAGGGCATAGAGCCCAGAGGAAGTGGTCTAGGCTGGAGATTCAGATTTTTATACATCCACAAGGAAAGCTTAGCACACTGAAAACACCTGTTGCAGGTGTAGCATGAGGACCACCCTGACCATCTATCAGTTGGAAGGTAGTATGTGTTGGATGTAGAAGCTCTTGTGACACTGTTGAGTGGTGATGGTGGCAGGTAGGTCTCTGGATATGCACACACGTTTTACGGTCCGTCATTTGGTGAAGAGAGTCTAACACTGATAATCATATCTCGTTGTGGTCCTTTTTATGCTGCATATATGTAAAGATTACTGTTGGGTTTCCATGGTGTCTGCTATTTACAAGCTTGTTTCTGTGTCTTGCCCTCTGGCATGAGCTAGGCCCAGAGCTATTGGTCTGTGTCCTTGCAACTACCAGGCCAGGCCTTGGCACCTACTTTTAGGTTAATCAGTTCATTGTTGAAGCTGTGTGTCAGAAGTCTATCTGTCCTCAGGCTGAAGAGCTTTCTAGTACAGGGCTTCTCAAACTGCATGGAAGGGCCAGTTTATATCTTTTTTAAACCATTGCAGACCAGTATTCTTATAAAATTTAAAAATAATTGACTAGAAAAAGGCATAAAAATATAAGCCAGACTTTTTTGACAGTCCAAAAATTACAGTTTCAAATTGCTGTAAAAATGTCTAAAGATGCTTATCTTCTGTTTTCATCTTCATAAACTGGTTCAATCCCAGGCCTACCCAGGCCTACTGCTCTGGTCCTGCCATTTAATTCAGTAAGGTCAGGTCTGCACCCTGTTAGATGAGTTCTGTTCTCATTTGAAAAATGAACTTACTTTCTCAATAGTATTACCCAAATTTTAGATCAAAACAGACGTCTATTGAATCCCTTGTGTTTTCAGAGATCACTTCATTTTTTATGGTTACTACTGCTAGTCATTTCTGTTACTCTTTGAGTACTACAGTGGATAAAGAGTCTCTCCTCTGGATCTCTTCATAATATGAACAGCCCTGCACAGAATGTATTTTATGGCGGCAGCACAGATACTCTTGCCCAAGGTCTCATGGTCCCACAGCAGATACTCTGTACTATACCAAGCTCCCCGCCCCTCCCTTTTTATTAATTTAGACAAAGTCTTACTCTGTGGCCCTGGCTGGAGTGCAGTGCCACAGTCCTGATTCACTGCTTCCTCAGCCTCCTGGGCTCAAGCCATTCTGCTTCAGCCTCCCTCCAGAGTCGCTGTGACTACAGGCGTATACCACCAAGCCTGGCTCGTTTTGTCATTGTTTTATAGAGACAGGGTCTTATTGTGTTGTCCAGGCTGGTCTCAAGCTCCTGGGCTCAAACCATTCTCCTACCTCAGCTTCACAGAATGTTGGGATTACAGGAGTCAGCAACCACACCTGGCCTCATTCTCCCTTCTCTTGTTCCCAGGTCAGATACTGTCCTTTCTGACAGTTCTGTGCTTGCACATATACCCTATGAAAGCTGTCTTACAAAACAAGTGCCAGAGAGTGCTGGCAGTCTTGGTTAGAACCTCAGTTGGTTTAAAGGGCTTTCTTTCCTATTGGGCATTGCTTAAAAACAGAGTAACTTTGCAACTTGCTTTTTATTACTGTGTGCACAATAACTTCCTAATGTGGTACTATGCTAAAAACAGAATTTTAACTTTAAATGAGAAAGCCCTATCTGTATAAAGCCTACTTTGTGTTTTGAGAAAGAAATGTGTGAGCATTTTGCCCTCACATAGCAGATCCAGTCAGTCTGAATGAAAACTAAATTCTGAGACGGGGAACTAGAAAGCAGTGGCAAGAGGCTGTCTGTCTGAAGCCAGATTGCTGTCCGAAGCCAGACTGCTGTCCTCCTCCTGCTACGCAGCAAGGTCACAGCTTTCGTGTTTTTCCAGATTTGAAAGCAGTACAGTATAGTGAAAGGAGAAAAGACTGAGCTATTAGCTTTAAATTTGAAGTTTTCTAGAGCCATATCAACATGAGAGTAGAAACTATAGCTGAGCTGAACTGTTTATTGATGTGTCCCCAGAACCTAGAACAAGGTCTTCACTGGCTGTGAGGTAACCAATACTCTCATCTGCTCCTAGTGAGAATGTTCCTTTTACCTACAACCCAAGAGTTCCTCTTCTGGTAATACTTAAGAGAATTATGAGCATGTGCCCATACATAAAAGAATGTCCATAACAACATTTATTTGTGGTATCAAATAAATGTTTATTTGTGGTATCAAATAAATGTTGTTATGGACATTCTTTTATGTATGGGCATGAAAGAACTGGAAATAACCTACTTGCCGATTAATATCAGAATGGATAAATATTCGTTCAATGAAGTACTACACAACAATAAAAAAGGACAGATTCCTGCCACATAGAATCAGAGGAATGGATCTTACTGACATAATGTTCACAAAAGATGTCAGACACAGAATAGTTCATATTCTACAGTCCTTTTATATGAAATTCAGAAACAGGCAGGAGCAGTTCATGGGACTGGAAGTCAGAGCAGTGGTCCCTTTGGGGAGTCTGGGGCAGGTATCAGCTGGACAGGGTATGCTGGACTGCCTGCTGAGGTGTCTTGATCTCAGTGGTGTGCTCTGTGGGTGTGCACATAAATAAAAATATGTTGAGCTTTACACTTAGGATTTGTGCACTTTATTGTACATTAGTTATAATTACATTTTTTAAAAAAGAAACTGCAAACTAGTGGGGAAAATAGTCAAAGTGCCCCAAACATTCTTTATTTCTGTGATCCATTTACATAAGATTTTAAATAAAAGTTGCATAATTTTATCTTCGGTGGTGGTGGTGGTTGAGACTGGGCCTCGCTGTCAGCCAGACTCGCATGCAGTGACAATCATAGCTCACAGCAACCATCTACCAACCTCAGCGTCCTGAGTAGCTGGGACTATGGCAGGCCACTACACCCAGCTAATTTTTTTTTTTTTTTTATAGTAGAGACAAGGTCCCGCTATGCTGCTTTTGCAGTCTCAAATTCTTGGGGTCAAGCAATCCTCCCACCTTGGTCTCCCATAGTACTGGATTACAAACACGAGCCACTGTACCTGGCCAATTTTATCTTTGATACACTGTCTTTAGATCTAGAATATTCCATAAGGGGGCAACGAGAGGATTTTACTTCATTCAGTAGCAGCAACAAGAGGAGAATCTACTTTTTTCTTTTTTTTTTTTTTTTCTTTTTTCAGAAGGAGAAAGAGAGAGGGGAGGTTATTATTATTATTTTTTTTTTTTTTTTAAGACAGAAGTAGAATAAAAGAGAAAAAAGGAAGAAAGAGAAAGAGGGAGAGAGAACGAGAATCTTGCTCTATTGCTCAGGATTTCATTTAAATCTGTGAAATGCTTATGCAAACTAAAGTGATTTATTTCCTATTATGTGATCACTTTTAGAATAGGTATGATATAATATTGAAAA
>PVKP010006340.1:0-83736 GCA_004027715.1 Plecturocebus donacophilus
TGGGACTACAGGCACATACCACCACCTCCGGCTAATTTTTGTATTTTTTTTTTAGTAGAGATGGGGTTTCACCATATATTGGTCAGGCTGGTCTTGAACTTCTGACCTCAGGTGCTCCACCCACCTCAGCCTCCCAAAGTGCTGGGATTATAGGTGTGAGCCACCACACCTGGCCTCTTTTTTCTTTTTTGAGACAGAATCCGGCTCTGTTACCCAGGCTAGAGTACAGTAGCACAATTTCAGCTTACTGCAACCTCTGCCACCAGGGTTCAAATGATTCTCATGCCTCAGCCTCCCATGTAGCTGGGATTACACATGTATACCACCACATCCGGCTAATATTTTGTTTTGTTTTGTTTTGTTTTTTAGCAGAGTTGGGGTTTCACTATGTTGGCCAGGCTGGTCTCTAACTCCTGGCCTCAAGTGATCTGCCTGCCTTGGCCTCCCAAAGTGCTGAGATTACAGGCATGAGCCACCACACCTGGCTACTGTACCCTTTCTTTTTAGATGTGTTTAGATATACAAACACTTGCCATTGTATTACAATCGCCTACAGCATTTAGCACAGTAATATGCTTTACAGGTTTGTAGCCTAGGAGAAATAGGCAATACCATATAGCCAAGGTGTGTAATAGGCTATACCATCCAGGTTTGTGTAAATACATTCCATGACTTACACTTGATTCACTCAACCAATGAAATTACCTAACAATACATTTCTTAGACTATATCTTCACTGTTAAGTGATGCATGATTATGACTGGTTATTCTGGTATTGTGAACTGAATCATATAAAGAACACTTTTACAAATGAAGAACATTTTCATCTAGAATTGATGCCAACATTAATAACTTAAGTATTTCAGTGTTTCATGGCCAAAGTTCCATATTTCAGCTACCTTAGCAAGAAAACCCAAGAAAATCAATTTGCATCTAAAAGTGCTTTTATGGAGTTGGCCTAGTTTTGTGGCAGGCATCCCAGCTTGCTTAGAGAAGCAGAAGTTGAAGTCTGCCTCATGCAGGATTGTTTGGTCCCAGATGAATAACCTGCTGGCATCCACTGTGAGCAGAGTGGTAAGCAGATTATGGGTAAGCAGATATTAATATTCTGATTAAACATTTTCAAACCTCATACCACTATTTTAAAAAATAATTGCACTACTCTTGAGAGCACTCTTATATTTACCATTCTAAAACCACTTTTAGCCTTAACTTCTATATATTCACGATCTCAAAATCTCTATCTATAGTTTATTTCCCAGGATCAAAACTTCTTCCCATCACCACCTTAACTGCAATGTAAAATTCATGTGAATATGACTTTATTGGACAGTCTTAATAGTTTTAAGTCTTTACATGACACTTTCTTCCTTCCTAGATCTCTTCTTGAAAAAGAGCTGCAGTCATCTTTGGTCTCAGGTTCTATAAAAACCCAGCACAGCTTGGCAGGCCTCCCGGAATGACTTCTTGTTTCCTGAGGACCCACTGATTTAACAAACTTAACAAATGTAAATAACAGAAGCTATGAAAGAGACATTTGCAGGAAGCGTTCTGAAGTTATGAAGCAACAAAAGTTTATTAGACCACAAAAATTTCTCTAGCACCATCCATCATGTAGAATATATAATTTAGCATGGTAACAGGGAAAGTTATTAATTGTTATTAATTGAGGTCTACAGTGCACGTACAGGTTTCTAAACATCAACGGTCAAAACTTCTGGGTTACCACAATTTATTTCTGGGTCCAAACCAAAAAAGTCTGTTTATTTCTCGGGTGCACACTAAATGTGGCCACTGTGTTGGAGAGAAAATATGGAATGAACATTGTATGCTTACAACATGGAGTGTTGGAGTCATCCATAATCTGCAATTCTAATTTAGCTTGCTAGTGACCTTTTCTAAAGGTGCTGTAGACTCTGGGCATCTTCCCCAGACTGCTTTCAGGCTGATGAGGGATGTGGGTGCACGGGATTAAGCGCAGAACATCTAGCAAACCACTTGTTTACGGTTCAAATAAGGAAAAGAGGGAGGAGTTCAAAGAAGGTTAAATCTCCCGCTTCACCAGTGATGTCCTTTCCTTCTGCCTAGGCAACAGACCTTCTTCTCTAGAACTGTCTTCTGCCCATGTGGTGGTCACTGCATAGCTCAAGACATAGCCCTGGAGAGGACACAGAGGCAACAAGTTTCAGACACGTGCCTCAGGGTCCCCTCAGGGATCCTTCCCATCGTGCTTCCCCCAGTCTCTGAAGCATCTTCCAGCAGCTAGCACGTGGGGAAAGGGGGCCCTAAAGCCTGCAGGGCCCAGGAGCTGTGCTGTGGAGCCTGGCCAGTTCCTTCATCGGGGCAGGCATGAGGCAGTGACTAAAGAGTCCTAAAGCTCTCAGTGAGGGCTCTGAGATGGCTGGACCGCTCGCTGCCTTTGGCCTACTGAGAGAGGGCTCCATGGAGCAGGCACAGAAGCAGTGAGGGGCAGTGTGACACTGGAGGAGGTGCTAAAGAGGTGGCGGCCTTCTGATCCAAGCAAGGATTCTTAAGGACTTCCTGACTCAAAACAACCAGTTCCTCTCTTGCTCTGATTCGTGGACAATGAAGTCCCAAGGGGAGCCCTTCCTTGTAAGCTCAAAGGGAGGGAAGCCTGCTCACAGCTGGGCAGGGGCTGCGGGCAGCGACTGTCCAGCTGTCTGCCTTCACGTCCCCGCTGTCCCCCGGAGCGGCTGGTCTGGGCGCTTTGGGCGTGCTGCTTGCCTTGCGTCCCACTCTCCCTCCCACGCACTCAGGGGATGTGTCCCACTTGGAGAAGGCGACGCTGGGGAGGGGCAGCCCTAGCGGAGGGCCAGTTGGTCTGGGCACTGACTCACTGAAGGTGGCATGGGACGGCAGCGGAGCAGGCGACAGCCCAGGCTAAAAGGCGGCCCGGGGGTCAGCCCGGCGGCCCGCCCGCAAGGGGCACCGGACCGTGTCAGCGCGCGCTCTCGGCAGGGAGCCCACAGCCACCGTGGGTGCGGCCGGGCCAGCGCTCGGGCCGGCCCTGCGAGGGTGGTGCTGCAGCCCGCTCGCGCTGGCCTTGGGCTCTGAAACCCATGCCCAGGATTCCAGGGCGGCCGGCGTCCGCCCCCGCCCCCTGGGTCCCGGCGGCTCCGGGGCACTGACCTGCCAGTCGCCTCTCCCGAACGTTCTTCCACAGCAGATCCCAGGCTCTGGCCGTGGAGTCCCGCAAATGCTCGCTGATGGATCGCCTGAGCTGCGTTTGGCAAGGCTTCCGTTGGCTGGTCATTTTAGATCCGTCCTCATAACGACCGGCCGGGTCGCCACCGCCACTCCCGCGTGGCCTGCGACTCAGACTCCTGGCGGCTGGAGAGGACGGACGCGGCACTCCCGCTGGGGTCCCGGGACCCGACGCGGGCGTGACATGGGTGGGTCCCGCGCTGGGAGGCTGCGCCACGCGCACGGACCGGGATGCCTGGCCACCGGGAGCGCCACGCTAGGTTAACCTCTGCGCTCGCCACCTCCTCTACTCTCCCCCCCCTTCCCTCCCCTCCCCTCCTCCCCTCCGCCGGGCGCTCCTCCACTCCCCTCCCTCCCCCGACTGCCTAGCGCCCCACTCCGTCCAGGAGCGCGCTTCCCCCCCCTCTGCGCCCAACCTGACAGCCTGGTCCCCAGGGTCCCCCACTCAAGGAGCTTCCAGCTTCTTTTCCATTTTCACCCAGAAATCAGCGGCTGGACCATATTTCTCCTATGTCTTGATAGTTTCCTTTATTTTTCACTTTCAGAAACTGCCACCTTCACAAGTACTACAACAACAGAAATTTCTATATGCCACAGTGAGAGCATAACTCATCCCAGTTTCCCTGAATCCAAGTCCCTTGAAGTCAGCTACTCGGTTTGGCTGACATTTCTTTTGGTGTTCAATATTGGTGATCTGAATATTATGTTAATCCTTCCTGACTTCTTCAATGAAATAGTTATCTGGCTGCAAACTACACTCAAATTAATACGGGTTGAAGTGTCAAAATATTTATTTCCATTGCATAGGCTTATGAGGAGAAAAATGACTTTTAAGTATTAAGGTCAAACCATGAGGAACCTACCTAAAATAGATTCATATACTTTGAGAAAGCATTACAATCTGTATGCTGTTAAAGAAGTAGGTATTAGAAAGAAGTGAAATATAAAATACAAGAAATATGAAATATGAATACAAGAATTTTCAGGTATTTTAGCCAAAAACAAAAAATAGGCTTGTAATTAGAAATTAACTCTGATTCCTGAAGGAAAGAAGGAAATGTATTGGATCTTTAAGAAACACATCATCACTGAAGTCCAAGTTCACTTCCTGGGCTTCAACTCATTCATAAGGAGAAGACAATACTATCTCAGGCCTCAGGGTGTCCTGCAATTCACAAAGTTCTGCTTCTGAAGTGCTTTGAGGTCTTCCAAAAAAGTAACTGTGACAGCATTTAATGAATTCAGAGGTGTGATTAATGCCTTACACCTCAGGTTTGAGGAGGGGAACAAATTTTTTCAAAAGGAATTTCTGAATTCTTCAATCTGCAAAATTGCTTGAATCCCATTTCTTTTTATATGTCTTTGTACCAGGCTGCCAAATAATAACCAAAATTTAATCAGATATTCATTCTAATTTCAGGTGCTCCACAGGAAGTTTGAAAATTAAAAGTATTCAGTCCTTCCTCTATTTATATAAATCGCTAGTGACTTAGGGAATGGAAACCAACAGTTACCTGAAATATTCCCTCTACGTTTCTGTTACACTTCTAGCAAATATTCCCTCCCACAGTTTATCTTGTTGGTAGAAAACAGGAATGACAGGAATGATGGTAAAAAAAAAAAAAAAGTCTTTAGTCTTATTTTGTTACTTTAAATATTTCAAAATGTTAACTAGTGAAACATAGGTCAGAATGAGCTAGAAAGTAATGAGATACTTTTTTTTGTACCATCCTGGTAAACCTTTGAAATAGTCAGTTATGAAGCAATAGGTTATGGATCAGAAATGGACTTGAAACTATGGCAGCCAGTTATAGACTAATCCAGATTGCTTTCTGGACCCAAGCCAAGTACCCTTTTGATTCCATCCTCTGCTTTGTATGCATGTAGAGGTAACAAAATGCTCTGCAAAGAACAAGATTCCTGTTATCTTAAAGTGCCTGCTATACAGTGTAACAACAGAATGTTTAACAATTACATTCCCGGGGAAGCCATGCATTTGACTTTTAGAAGGGACCTCTTATTGAATCAAACAGAAGCCGTAGTTTTAATAGTTTTAACATTATATACATGGGAACAGAACAGAACCATTCAAGCTATTTCAGTGATCATTTAGCTTTCAAGAGCCTGGGCCCCTACTACTGTCTATTCTAACACATATTTTACATTCGGATGCCATCGATTAGGGGTTTTCCGTAAGTGACTAATTTGAAGACTAAATTCTGGCATTGCACATTTGTCTAGTTCTGGCTGTCAGATGGCCCATGAATTGAGAACTGTCCAAGAGAAGCCAGATGAAAGACGAAAATGACTGCCCAGAACAGGTGCCGCCTGAGCAGTGTGTGCCACCCAGCATAGCCCAGCTTTCTGCCAGCCCTGGCTGCTGGCCCTGTTGGAAGAACCCACACAGCTGTGCAGATGGAGCCACCACAAACACCAAGAGTTCTAACCTCAACAGGAACCTCAGGACTACTTGGAGTCATCCGTACAGGATTCACTCTCATTCTCCCCAGTATCTGTTTCAAAGCTGAGCCTTAGGCAGAATCCCCTCTGGGGCCTTCACCAGAAGAAAATACCACCTACTTCAGAGAAAAGAACGCAGGTAACCCTCAGCCCTACCTCCCTTCTTGCTCACCCCCTTCCCTCCCATCGAAGCAGAAGAGGTTCTGCTCTTCCTGCCTGAGACCCTGTCCTCCACCTGTGCTGGGCTCTTTCCCTTCTTGTCCCGACACGGATTTTGCTACATTGGTTATTTCCTCTCCCTCACAAACCCCCTATCTCTCCCTCTCTAGAGGCTCAACCCTCCAGTCTCACCCTTCTTTTAAACAAACCAAAATTAAAACAACAGCAGCCATCCTAAAAACCACTGCCTCTACCCTGTGTCCCTGGGAAGAGAAGTCTTTCCTTGTCAACACTGCAGTCTGGGCTTCCTCCCTTCCTTAATGAACATGATCTTGCCAGGGTCACCAGTAATCGTCTGGTTGCTAAATCTAGCACACATGTTCCAGTTATTGTTGTCCTTTCCAGGGCGCATGGACCATCGGATGCTGCTGCCCATTTCCTTCCTCTGACACAGGCTTGTCTCGTGGCTATCAGGCGACACCCTCCCCTGCGTTCCTCCTTTTCACAGGCGGCCTCACATGGTCCTTCTCAAGGCCTGACGGGCTATAGATAGAAAGTGTGTGTGGTTAAGAGTGTGACTAAAGACAGAGTCCTGTTTGATTCTGCATATGTTTCTGTTTCTCAATAGTACTCCCTAGACAATGACATTGCGGATTAAATGAAATAATCCATTTGGCACATAGAAAGGACTTAATCTATGCTCCCAACAACAATACTATTATAATTACATTACTGTCCTAGCCCAAATCTATCCTAAGCCCTTTCAAGAAGCCTTCCCTGACACCCAACCTAAATAGCCCCATTATTCCTCATGGCATCCAGTTTAGTTTTCCTTATAGCACTTCCACTTCCACACGTTGTGTGTGTGTGTTTGTGGTCGGTCTCCCAGGCAGGTTGTGAGCTCCATAAACGCTGAGGCCCTGCCTGTCTTACTTTCTTGTGCATCCTCAGTGCCTAAAACAGTCCCGGATAGCCATGACCAGTACATACCTGTAGAATAAATGAATGATTCTGCTCCAGGGTCATGTATTGTTTACCTTCCTGATGGGTATCTCCAAAACTTTCCCTCCAAATCTGCTTTTTCATCTCTATTTCCTATGCGAGCCACCTGGTGCTACCACCCATCTAGTGACAGAGAGAAATCTAGAAGACATCTGAAACTCCTCCATACATCTTATGTTGCTTTGATCTTTCCCCCACCTCTCCATCTCCTGAGTAACTAATTTAGTTCAGGTTTTCTCTTTCCCTTCCCTGAATTTCAGCATAAAAAGAGTCCCATTCGAAAGCTCTTGCTCCCACTGCATTCTATGTCTTTATATATTAGCTCTGCTTGAATGCCCTTACCCTAATTTTTTTTTCCTTCACTCATCCTTCATGATTCAACTTGGAAGTACTCAGATGTCATCTCCTCCTTGAGCCTTCTACAAATCCCAGCTGCTGGATGGGTTCCTCTTCCACTGTGTTTCTGCCGTGCCTTGGGGCTATCACCAGAGGAGCACTTATCGAAGAGCCAAAATCTAAGTGTCCTGACCTGTTTCTTCTCAGCTGTCCCTGTAGTCCTGAGTTCCCCCAGCTAGGACTAGTACAAGGCTTTTATTTCTCAGTCTCCTGTGCCTTTTTCAGTGGACCGCACATAGCAGGAGTATGATCGTTTACAGACTGAATGACTATTCCTACAGTTTTAGCTGACGGGTTACCACTAGGATCTGCTCTTTAGTACAAGTGTACATTTTAAGGAAGCTAATGGTGATGTTGCTTCATTGTCATTAATTATCACTCTTTTCTTATATAATGTTTATTAATTTTAAAAATAGAGGTAATACATACTGATAATTATAGGTCTTAAACACATAAAAATCATAAAACATTAAAAGTACCTGCAATATTACCAAAAAGAGAACTGATAACATTTGAAAATTTTCCTTTTCTGTTTTTTCCTTGCATATTAAAAAAACTTGAATGAATTTTTATACCAAGTTTTTCATTTTCTTTACTAAGCAGTAGATTATGAGCATTTTTCCAGTTTATTTTATTTTAAAATACAGTTTTTAATGAATATGTAAAATTCTGTTGGATAAAAACACTATAATTTATTTTAAAGCTTTCACAATTTTGGACATTTTTCTCCAAATTTGTAAAATTACAAATAATCCTGTGATAAATAACTTTGACAAATGAAAAAAATATATATATTTTTCTCCTCCTCTTTCTGCTACGTAATAAGACCCATCATCATTGTCTCTCACAACCAGAGGCAATAGGCAGGACTTGCCACCCACCACCTACACAGCTGAATGGCAACAACTCTGCAATTCCATTTCATTTTTAACCCTTCCATTTCCCTCTTCTGTTCAACTCTGATTCTGTGCCATCACCCCCTACTGAAGAGTGGAGAAGCACATTCCACTGCCTGCTTGCTGCAGTAATTTTTTGTTGGAAGCCTTTGCTTTAGAATAGAGTCCAATTTCTAACTACACTAGGCCAGGAGTCCTTCGCCAAGAGCCCACAGTCGTGGTGCATTATTTCGTGTTGCTTGCAGCTTTGCTGTGGGGAAATGCCTTCCTTGAGGAGACCCGTTTTCCTTTGCTGCAGGATAGAAGGGTGAAGAGCTCTTGCAGCTCTTTCCCTGTATCTTCTCTTCCCAAGAGAGATGGGGTGTAGCAACTCTTCCTTTGGTGTATCTGTCAGGCTCCATTTCAGGATCCTGTTGTTGGAGGTTCTGAAATGCAATCTCATATTGTTTATTTCCTCATTTAAAAAATGTTGCTGAAGGTTCTGGAGAAGCTGACTTTTCAAGCTGCATCTTTGGATCGCAGTCACCAACCTGTGCCTGCCCTGACTGGCCTATCTGTGTGTCCCATTGCCATGCTCTGAATCTGCCAGTGTTTGAATGCTAACAATTTTGATTGCTTTGTGGGTTTTGTTCTGTTAATTAAAAAAGCATCAGGTTCCATATTTTCTTGGAAGCAATATTTAGTGCTAGCTGTAAGCTCTGCATTGCCAGTTAATAACTTCGGCTGTGTTTCATAGTTACCTGATGTAGACTGGTAAATGCTTTGAATCTTTAGGCTTAATGTCATATCATAGTCATCAACTTTACAAATATCATAATTCGTTTCTATATTTTTATGTACACTTTAGGGGACCATGATTACCATATAGGAGACCCTGAATAAGTGTCTTACAAATTTCTGATAGCACTCACAGGCCTTTGGATTGAAGAGGTTTCCAGTGACTAAAATCATCTTGACATCACTTGTGCCATCCTTCAGCCTGTCTGTTTTATAAAGGTTGAGTAAATAATTTAGCTTACCCCACAATCTCACGTTAGCATATCAATAGAGGTAATTTGTTATGAACTGCCTTTGTATACAGAGTAGTTTGAGAGGTCAAACATACACTGTGAAGCATTCTTCCATTGCTATTGAGCTTCTTAAGGCCCATGAACACATCATCTGAAGAGTAGTGAAAGACAGCGCCCAGCTCCCATGGGCAGTAGAGAGAAGTAGCTTGCGGCACAGACAGAGGAGGTAGCCAACTAGGTTCATACATGGCTCCGCACCTGCTAGCTGTGTAATCTCTGTAAGTTACCCATTTTTTGAGTTCCTCAGCCTCGGCATCTACAAAATGGGTATTCTAATAGGGCTTCCCTCACAGCATTTTTGGCAAGGATCAAATGCAATAATACATGCAAAATATTTAGAATGGTGCCTGGCATATAATAAGCAGTCATTAAACTTTAATTGCTATTTTTGTTGTTATTTTTATTTTGCCTACACCATTTCTGAAATTCTCATGAGATTTCAGTCCAGCCAAATTCTGAATAGCATCATATTAAACAGCAGGAAGTCACTAATGAGTATTAGAAACCAGCACTGGATTTGGGAGTTATGAGAATAGGATCCAAATCTTAGCTCTGGGAATGATAAGGTATAGGATAGAAGCTATTTAATTTCTCTAAACATAGGTTTCCTTATCTGTCAAAAGCAGCAAAGAGCTCTTTGTTCTACATACTCTGCTCATGCTTAAACTATATGTGAGAATGTTTTATAATTCAATGTGTCATCAACATGAAAGATATTGTAAATAATAGGAAAGTTTAGGGAAAATCCACATATGGAGGAGGTACATTTCCTACTTGGATGCATAAAAATATACGTATTCAACAAAGGTCTTATTTCTAGAGTGACACAGTTTTCTCTTGGTGGTCCTAATTGTGTTCCAACTGCTGACATGAATCAAAGTTGATTAAGTACATTTCTTGGTGTGGACAAGTGGAAGGGGCTGGAACCCCTGTCCCCTTCCATGGGGTAACCCTCCACTCGAATTATATTTATTCCACAAATATGTACTGAACAAACCTTTGGTATCTCTAAAGACATGGCAGCATGTGTTCCATATTCTAGAGGAAAATCATTTGGAGATATCTCAGTACAAATTTCCACGCTGTTAATTAATCTAAGTAGGTATGGCATTTTCTTTAGGAATTCCATCATTAATAAGACCTTGCTCTAGTTTTGCATGACCCAGGATAATCTGTCTTGTATGCGTTATTTAATATAACAAGCACGTAAGGTCAGCAGCTACTCCTTAGAAAAACAAAACAAAGCAGGCAAAGAAATAAACTCAGAAAAGTTATATGATTCAATCAAGGTCGTCAACTAATAAGTTGCAGAACCAAGACCCAAATGTTTGCCATCCATCTTTAAATCCAGTCTTTGGGAGACTGAGGTAGTTTCATCACTTGAGGTTAGGAGTTTGAGACCAACCTGGCCAACATGGTGAAACCCAGTCTCTACTAAAAATACAAAAATTAACTGGTTGTGGTGGCACACACCTGTAATCCCAGGTACTTGGGAGGCTGGGGCAGGAGAATCACTTGAACTCTGGAGGCGGAGGTTGCAATGAGCTGAGATCATGCCATTGAACTCCAGCCTGGGCAACGGAGCAAGACTCCATCTCAAAAAAAAAAAAAAAAAAAAAAAATCCAGTCTCATTCTCTTTCCCCACAGCTCCCTTGCCATTCCTCAAGGCCACAGTACAATGGCCAAAGTTGTCCCTTTAATTCTATAGGCTATTTCCTCCCTAGTTTGTAGAATTTTGGAGGTTGTCAGAAAATCTATTATAATCAGTAAAGAAATGTCTTCTCCGTCGGCAATGAAATTAAACCTGTTTCATTCTTTAAAATAATCTAGAGTTAACTTGTATTTAAATCTATCATTAAGCCCTTGGAAAGTCTGGTTAAAATGATTTCTAAGACTGAGCCCATTTGAAGGGAATGATTACTTCACAGTAACTGCTCTCTGATTCTTTCAGATAAACAAGGGGTTACGAGGACACAGACTGGGTTCTGCCAATGCCCTGCAACACTTCCTGGTTATCAGTAATGGAGCTCTTAGGAGATTCCACAAAGTGTCCTTCAATTTATGATGTTTTAAAATGGGGTAGCCTCAAGAGGTAATTCCCTATTTCTTCAACAAAAATAGTCGACTGTTTTAAACATTAAGTGTTTTCCTGTTAGTGCCTTATGATAACACGGTTAATAAAGGAGAATTATTAGTTTTAAGAGTATCTGGGGCAATGGAAACTGCTTTTATTGTTTAATATACATTTCCTTCTGTCTACACAGAAGGACATACAATTGATCCTTGAACAATATAGCACTGAACTGTGGGGGTCCACTTATATGTGGATTTATTTTCAATAAAAGTTACACTGAGTGTGCCTGCCTCCCCTTCCACCTCCTCTACTTCTTCCACCTCTGCCACCTCCAAGACAGCAAGATTAACCTTCTTCTCTTCCTCCTTCTCATAAGCTTACTCAACATGGAGACAACGAGGATGAAGACCTTTGTGACGATCCACCTGCACTTAATGAATAGTGAATATATTTTCTCTAGCTTACTTTATTGAAAAAACATAATATATAATACCTATAACATAACAAAACATGTGTTAACCAATGGCTTATATTATTGGTAAGGCTTCCAGTTAACAGTAGGCTGTTAGTATTTAAGTTTTTAGAGCGTCACAAGTTATACTTGGATTTTTGACTGTAGGTCAGGGGAGTAGGGGACCTGGCTCCCCTAACTCCTGCATTGTTCAAGGATGTCTTAGTCCATTCTCACATTAATATAAAGAACTACCTGAGATTGGCTAATTCGTAAAGAAAAGAGGTTTAATTGGCTGTGAGTCAATTAAATGATGGCAAAAGGCAAAGGAGAAGCAAGGACATCTTATTATGTTGGAAAGGAAAAAGAGAGCTAAGGGAGAAGTGCTATGCGCTTTTAAACAACCAGATCTCATGAGAACTCACTCACTATCATGAGAACAGCAAGGAGGAAATCCACCCCCATGATTCAATCACCCCCCACCAGGTCTCCCACAACATTGGAAATTACAATTTAACATGAGATTTTGGTGGGGACACAGAACCAAACCATATCAAGGGGTCAACTGCATTTACCTTCCATATGAGAAAATACTATATTTTCTATATCACTTCGCTAGCAGTCATTCACTGCTATATTTGTTGTAATTATTTTGTATACATTATTTTGCAAGTACCATTTAAAATAAAAACATTTGATATTACTTAGCGTGTTAGACCATTTTTGTGTCATTATAAAGAAATACCTGAAGCTGGGTAATTTATAAAGAAAATAGATTTAACTGGCTCATTGTTCTGCAGGCTGTAAAAGTGTGGCACCAACATCTTCTTGGCTTCTGGTGAGGGCCTCAGGAAGCTTACAATCATAGCAGAAGGGGAAGGGGGCAGGAGGATCACATTGCAAGAGCAGGAGCAAGCATGGGGAACAACCAGCTCTGGTGTGAACTAACTGAGCAAGAATTCACTCATCACAAAGGGGATGGTGCTAAACTCTTCATGAGGGATCAGCCCTCTTGATCCAATCACCTCCCACCGGGCTCTACCTCTGACATTGGAAATCACATTTCCACCTGAGATTTGGAGGGGACAAACATCCCAACCATATCAATTAGGGGGAAACTACAAATCCAAATCCACCCCTGGAGTCCTGGGAAATCTTTTGGATTTAATGGATTTTACTGATAGCTCTATTTTATTTGTATAACCCTGGGCCCCTGTTTTATCTTTCTTTGCATCCCCTGTTCCTGGAACAACGCTTGGCACATGGTGATCTCAACAACAACAATGACAGCTACTACCACAACAAAGGTTATTGAATTTGATTTTCTTAATTTCTAGGTCTTAGCATAGCTGTCCCCTCTTTGGAGGCCTTTCCTGACCATTCTATGATCGAACTTCACTAAACTCTGACCAGAACATATGACCACATAATATTTTGTGATTATTTTTTATTCCTTGCTTGACTTGCCCCTTCACTAGATTATAAATTTCATAAGAGCAAGGACCTTGCCTTTCTTTCCAGACACTGATTCCCAGCTCCTAGAGCAGTGTTTGATGTAGAGTAGATGTTCAAGGAATCACGTGTCATTTGCCAAGAAAGCTAGTGCGATCAGGGGTAATTATCAATGCTAGAAGAGTCTGTCCTATACTGGAGAGTTTAAATCTTTCAACTCAACTCCAGGACCTTTGTCTCCACTCTACTTCACCCATCTACTCCCAGGGACACACCCTGGCCAAGTCACTACCACTGTGCTTTCAAAATCTTGAACCTTTATCTTAGCTTCTACATGGAACTTGTATCCTTTTAGCATCCTTCATCTTATCTTGTGATCTTTGCTTTCGCTTTTCTGTTACTTAATCAGTCCTTCTCCTTGACATCATGTCCTCCTAGCCTTGGGTTAAGCTCCATGAACCAGACTTTCAATCACTTTCTTAATATACATGAGCGTGCGCACACATAGAGCTATTTTATTTCTTAGTTATGCCATGCCTGTCTGGAAAAACCCCTCTATCCAGTCTTATATGCAGGCCACCACACGCTGTCAATGAAGTTCCAGAACTGCACAGACTAATGACATGATGTCAACGGGGTGAGAATTATCAGCAAAATGTTTTCCATGTCTCTAGTTGGGTCTGGTTCCTGTTCTCCAGAAACAGTCACAGTGGCTAGCTTAAACCTTCATCACTGTCCTCAAGGCCCTGGGACACTTTCTTCCTCTTATCCTCAACACCAATACTTGTCAGATACTCACAGGCGAAATAGAGGAACTGGCAATTCCTTGAATGCACAACACTTTCTTTGCCTCAGTGCCTTTGCACATATTCCTCTTGCCAGGAGCACACTGACTTTTTTTCCTAAAGTTACAACTAAGCCCCACAAAGTAATGGCTTCATTCCTAGATTGGATTATAACTCTCCTGAGGGTAGAAAGTGGATTTTTTTTTTTTTGAAACGGAGTCTCACTCTGTTGCTGGAGTGTGATGGCGTAATCTTGGCTCACTACAACCTCTGCCTCCCAGGTTCAAGCGATTCTCCTGCCTCAGCCTCCTGAGTAGCTGAGATTACAGGTGCACACCACCATGCCGGCTAATTTTTGTATTTTTAGTATAGACAGGGTTTCACCATGTTGGTCAGGCTAGTCTTGAACTCCTGATCTCGTGATCCACCTGCCTCGGCCTCCCAAAGTACTGGGATTATAGGAGTGAGCTACCACTTCTGGCCGAGGCAGTGGAATTTTAATGTCTGCATCCCTAGTAGTGAATGCAATGCTCAGAACACAGCAAATGCTCAATATACACTTATTGAATGAATTAAGGATTGAAAACTGGGGCTGTAGAGTGGGCTAGAGAAGCTAGGTATACCTATGAACTACCCATTCAAATGTTGAAATATTTAGCATTACTTCATTAAAAAGATAGAAGTTAGAAAATGTATATAAAAACACATAACTATTAAGTCACAATTGATAAAATGGTCAAGAATGACAGGAAATTTTACAATAGCCATACATTATAGGTGAATGTGATGAACAATGTTTTGGAGTATTTAATCAAGCTGATTAATTTAAAACATTACTTAAGGTCCCCCCCCAACAAATCTACATTTTACAATTGATAAAACTAATGCTTTCATAAATTAGCTCCCTCTCTCAGCCAGTCACAGTGACTCAAGCCTGTAATCCTAGGACTTTGGGAGGCCAAGCCAGAAGGATTGCTTGAGGCCAAGAGTTTGAGACCTGCCTGAGCAACATCATGAGACTCCATCTCTACAAAAAAAAAATTAAAAACATAACATAACAAAATCTTGATGCCACTCAAACCAGAGTTGGAGTTTGGAGCATTCTGTGTTAAAAGATAAATGCACAGTCATCAGTGTTTTAAACATATAATAAAAATGAATCGGGCTACTCCTAATATTTAAGAGTTTACCATGAATTTAATGTGCAAGTTTGTTGTGTGTCTGAATGGGAATACAATATATTTTCTTAAACGTCCATCTAGGGGAAATATATGACTTCCTTGTGGGCAAAGTGTGTGGGTTTTTAAAGGAGAATAGAATAACAGTTAAGAAAAAGAAAGAGGAGAGAAAACTATAGGGTATGGATGAGAAAAGAAAGGTAGCAGTTACATGAAACCAGAGGGAACAGAGAGAGGCTCCAATGCTACATATAAAAGTGCTGGAGTGGGAACAGAACCTGCGGAAATTTACTCTGAGAGAAGTGACTGCAAGAGGTAAAAACTCTGCAGTTGAATCAGCTGGGCACCTACCACATGGATGTAAGATGATCACAAAATGAACTGACTGAGGCCCACCTGAGCCTCAAGCAGTAAAGTTTCCGGGTTCCTAGGAGATGAGGGGAAGAAAGGGAGGCTGAAGGGAAGGGTGGGGCAGGGGTCTGTGGGGATGGGTGGGAAAAGATGAGGTGTACAAAACAAAAGTCTACAACCTGAAGCTCCTAACAGAGAAATCTAGAAAGTAACAAGAATTGGGAACAGGAGGTGCTAGAAGGGGATTTTTTTTTTAGAGCCTTGAATCAAGCAAAGGGAACTAGGCAAAATAAACCTATGCTTCTCATGTGCATCAACAGTACAGAGCTGGTACCTCCGCATTTGCTGCACAGTTATAAGGTTAAACTGTGCATCTGAGCATCTCAGAATGGTGGATGGTGACAGTCGGGCTGCAGAAGGGAGCCCTGCCAAGGAAGATAAGGCAGGTAGCAAGACTTGAGATTTCCCTCCTTGACCCTTACTTAGGTAGTAGCAGCCAAGACTGAATACAAGATTATATAGCAGAAAAAATGCCATGATTTCATCAAAGGAGCTTTGTAGATGAATAGTGGGAAAGTTATATAGTCAATGCAGTTCTTCAGTTTTTAATACCTTGAAGAATAAATCATGCTCACTGTAAGCCTCACCTATGAACTATAAATTCATTGCAGGTCAGGTGTTGTACTAGTAAAACATTTTGCTCTGATTGTCTTTTCTCTACTCAGCATGGTTTTCTTGGTATAATTATAAAACATAGTAGTTTTCACTTGAGCCATTAATTGCTGCAGCTCACAAATCCCTTTCTGTTCTTTTTCTAATTTCTTTCTAATGCTTTTATTTTATTTTTTTCTGCCACCCTCATGTTTTTAAATATCTTTATTAAGGTATTATTAGCATACCAAAAATACATCCATCGATAGTTTTTTTTTTTTAATTTTAGGCAAGTGTTTTCTTAATACTGCTAGTTGGAGACTTTTATCATAGGGTTATATAGAATTATTTTTCTAGGTATAGTATCATAGATACAGAATGGCTTACACTTGCTCAGCATGTCAATGAATATATCACTTATACGTATGTATCACTGGACTACTATTGTCAAAAATGCTTGCAAATAATACTTCTTGCCATTCGATTACTCTTAGCTTAAGAAAGCCAGGATCAAGGATAGAACTCGGTCACAGACCCTGGAGGGATGTAATAAATATTTTCGAGGCTGATAGCAAGTATGTTTGTTTTTAGATAACTGAAGTTTCCTATAGTTAATCTGGACGCTGTAAATTTTCAGAGCAAGGTTATCTCCAAAACTTTCACTTTATTCTTCTAAAAAAGACTACTTAGAAAGAAATAACTTCATCTTCCTGTTTCTAACCTTAGCTCTTTTTTTATTTCTAATAAGGCCATAAAAACTTAATCAGGTACCCGCTTTGGATTTTAATTTTTCTATTTTCCCTTTTAAATTTTCTAAACACCTGCCTAACCAACTAACCAAGCTTTGCTTCCTTCCCTACCATTCATTCCTGCCACGTGATGCCGGGAAGTTTCCCTCTTAGTTCACTAAGCTCTTTAAACACCTGCAGCTCAGTAACAAGGATAGTATTGTCCGGCCTTTTTACTTAGCAATGAGTTGATTTACCTGTCAAGATAAACTTCACTGTACATATTATTGGACCTCTGGATTAATGCCTTATAAAACAGCACATTTGTACAGTCCTATGAGTTTCATAAACATCAAACACTGATCTCATTTGATAGGCCGGATATTATATCAACATTTAGTGAAAGGAGCTTACTGCTGGGGGTTCAAAGATGAACTATTATGAAAGCCAACCTTTTGGATTCAAGCTCAAAGTTTATTTTCTATGAAGGATTTTGAGTCATATGACAGGAGGTTACCCATGGCCTGTGAAAGAATACCACTGAAGTATCTGGTAGTCTAAGTCTTAAATATACATTAAATATACTTAAATATACATTAAATATACATTATTTATTATACATAATATACATATATAAAATATACATAATTTAAATATACATTAAATATACTTAAATATACATTAAAATCAGTATACAGCCAAGTGATTAATGGCAGCATTAACAGCGTGCACATTCGCGATCTTTCTGTCGCTATGGAGATAATATATCAAGAACAAGGGAAAAGCACATTTTTTAATCAGGTCAGAGATGAGCTTTATCATAGTTCAAATGACTTAATTTTTGACTACTTTTCTTTTACAAAATGTATGTTAGACATAAAAAAGAATGTTTCCAGCTGTTTCCAGATCTTCTTTCAATTTCTTTCTAACAAAGCTCACATTTGGGTAAAAACTTCAAGGTGAGTTTTGAAACCTGCAGATGGCTCTCTGCCTTAAACAGTTAATCAATACCACATACAAGCTGGCTTCAATTAAATTCAGTCTAGGATATCTGCGATCCAGTTAACTGCAGTAAGGTGAAAAAAGATTAAAACTATCACTTCCCAAAGGTGAGTAGCTCTCAAAAAATAATGAAGGACAAAAAAATGTTTAGGCAGTAAAAACAACAATACAACTTACCTCAGGTATTAGAACCTCCAGCAGTAAGCTCCTTATGATTTCATTGCAATTTGTTTAATTCTCGAGTGTCCCATTGTTAGATTTGCTTTAAGCTGGTCTATTTCTGCTTTCATCCTCATGAGAAAAGCATCCCAAAGTAAGATGGCAGCAGCCTGCCTATCTAGCATGCCTTTATCTTATTATATAATGCAAATCAACTAGAGGCAATTTTGGGGAAAACTCACCTCTCACTGAGAGTATTTTTTTTCCTGCCTGTATCCAATATTATAGCGGAGTGTGATAAAGATTTCAAATTGAACCACATTTAAGAAAGTGTGTTGTCTTAGGTGAATTTAAGAATTTAGTAATCTCTCACGCTTAATTAACGCATATTAATTTAGATCTGACACAGCCAGATATGCGCCCATTTGGAAAAAGTGTTTCAAGAGTCTGGTAGCTGTAAACTCTCCCCAGCTTCCTGATAATGTGGTTTGGGGTTTCCTTCCTCGTTCTCTTTCTTATTACTGCTGTTTGGTATCGTTGTACCCCAGTCTCTCCCCCTTACTTCAAACATCTCTTATCTCAGGGGAGTAAACCCCATGACTCATATCTGCCCCCACTTCCTCCTCAAAACCCCCACCAATTCTTCTCAATGTGTCCCCAGCGAGGTCACATCTCACCAGCCTCCCTCCTCAATCCTGGCCCAGTGCCTATAACATAGAAAAGCTCTTTCAGTAAAATGGTACTCATGAGAATCGTAGATAGATCTGTGCCAGCCCTGTTTATACTCAAATGTCATAATTAACATTCACTCAACAAATATTTGTTGGGTACCTTCTGTGTACCAGACACTGTGTTGGGCACACAGTATATTGACATTATATACATGCAGCTCTATCTTTCACCATGGGCTTTCAAAAATTAAGAAAAATAATGAGTGACTAGGATGGAACAGTTTATCCCTGTTTCCTCCTTGCTGTTTTTAGCAGGAAACAGCAGCAGCACCACCTTTCAAAGTATGAAGTTCAGGAAACATTTACTGGACATCTACCCCATCCTGGGCTCTGTGCTTGGTGCTGGAAATAAGGACAAAAGGACCTGTGCTGTGAAGGGTCTTAAACAAGAGTGTAGACTAGGAAAGCTTTGAGAATGGGCATCTGGACAGAAACAAGGTGGTGGCTGTGGATATGCGGCAAGCCAATCCACCCAGGAGCAGCTCAGACCCAGGAGCAGCACTCGGAGGAGCCAACCCAACATTTGGTGTCTCCCATGGGGTTAGGCAGGCAGGAGTTTCCAGCCTCTGGGAAACTCTTCTGGAAGGCCTTCCCTATATTCCCTGTTAAAGATTCCAGCACAACTCCTATATATCCCCTACTGGCATCTCTGATCAAGACCACGGGAGCCATCAGTAGTTTGGAGCCCCGGTGAACTGCAGACTTGGGACGTGAGTGAGGCTACCAGATTTAGCAAATAGACACACAGGATGCCTAGTTCAATTTGAATTCCAAGTAAACAACAAATAATTTTTCCCTATATGTCCCATAAAACGCATTGGGGTCTGTATTATTGTTCTGCATTTTATCCCACCACTCTATAAGTGGGGTAACATCTTCACTTCTGTTTAGTGGCACCAGGCATCCTAGACCAATTCAGAAGTAGCTCCTCCCACCCTTGTCAGCTTCTGAAAGAACTGAGACATTTGGCAGGTGCCTCTATTGTTTTCTTTTTCTGCTGACACAGATGAAATCTTACCTGCTCCTTGATCTCTACTGCCAAATTAAATTTGGTCTTTTGCAGTGAAAATACATACCACTCTTGCTGAGGTTTTCTCTCTTCAAGTACCTTGAAAAGTCACCATCTTTATTCCATTTCAGTGCACTTGACGTTAGTTACCAAAAAAATAATACCAGTTTCAAAAAAGCTTACATCTAAGTTAAGAACGTTTTCTAATGGAGTCTTATTTGTCTGTCCTGAGCAAAGTTAATGGTGTGGAAACAGATCTGGTGGTTCAAAGCAAATGGAAATCAACTTGAGAACATATTTTCTATCTAATCAGCTGTCACTTGTTTTAGGATTATACAAAGGATCTGAAAGCTCACTTTCTACTAAAAAATGTGTATATATGTTCATACATGCATATATACATGTATTACATATACCTTTTACATAAAGTTTTTTTCAAGGCAGTTGGAAGAAATTTCCCTTGCTTTGAGAGATACTTATAATTAATAGAACAGAGAACTCCTGGGCTTGGCTCACAGCTGTCCCTCAGTAAACATCTGTTAAGTGATTCAAGAAATATCAATCGATTCATAAACTTTAAATTTTTTAACCTTAATTTCTCCAGATGTTTCTAGTGTTATATTCAAAACATAAATTATTGTGATAGCTTAAAATACTAGAAATAGATGGAAGCTACATGATAAAATTCATAAGCATATCATTCATGGCCTTTATCCTAGATGTTTTTCAGTTGAGCTCTACTGTTTGCTGGAACAAGTTATAGATTCTCTGGTGTTTCTGCTTTCTCGTCTGTAAAATGGGGACAATAATTCTTCCTGCCTCATAGGACTGTTGCAAAGATTAAATAAGACAGTATTTACAAAATATTTAGAACAGGGCCTGGCATAAGTAACCATTAACTGGGAGCTTTTTTAACTGAATTTATTGTAAACAGCTATACTAACCACCTTTGATTTTACTAGAATCAAATAAATGATGTTATCCTCCCAGAATCAAATGAATTCCTAGAATGAATTAATTTTAATATTTATGGGCCACTTCTGCTGAATTTCCATACATCTCTCACTCTCAGCAGGGCCTGGAGAATAGGGCACAACGGTTTTCATAGCACAATTCATTTCAGAAGAAGAAATACATATACAACACTGCTAATAACATTTAAAAATATTCTAGGATTTATTTGGTGCTTAGTTATAATTTAACAAATATCCTGGACTTTTGCAGCATTCTTATATAGAACAAAATCATTTTTTCTGAATTGTGGCTCTGCTTTTGACATATTTTCTTTCCTCCCCTTCTTTCCTTCCTTCCTTCCTTCCTTTCTTCCTCCCTCCCTCCCTTCTTTCTTTCTTTCTGCCTTTCTTTCTGTCTTTCACAGAATCTGATTCTGTCCCCAAGGCTGGAGGGCAGTGGCACGATCTTGGCTCATTGCAACCTCCGCCTTCCAGGTTCAAGTGATTCTCATGCCTCAGCCTCCCGAGTAGCTGGGATTACAGGCGTCGGCCACCACACCCAGCTAATTTTTGTATTTTTAGTAGAGATAGGGTTTTACCATGTTGGCCAGACTGGTCTTGAACTCCTGACCTCAGGTGATCTGCCTGCCTCGGACTCCCAAAGCGCTGAGATTACATGCATGAGCCACTGCTCCCAGCCAACTCTGACATATTTTCTTTAAGTATAGAAATAATAATTTCAAAGAAATAATTAGTTTCATCTAAAATCTGTCTCACAATCAAGATCAATTCACTTCACCTCTAAATAAACTGGTATGAAATACACCCACAGAAATTTTACATGTGCTCCTCCTCAATAGAAGAAAGGATTTCATTATCTTTCTTTCTTCAATGTCAATCCTTCTACCATCTGAGCAAAGAGATGCTCTGAAACTCTATCCAAGTCTTGTCTATTCTCATCCTTACTAGCATCTGAAAGTATGCTACAGAAAAGGTCAGCTCTTGTTTTTTTCTTTCCATATCCGCTCTGGTTAAACATCTGTTAGTTAATATGTTCTTTCCGAAAAAGCACTAAGAAAGTGGACACTCCTTGGGTCTGTATATGAAGTTGTCAACCACTATGAATTTTAGACTGATGTCATTAAGGATTTCATACAAGACAGCATTTTGTCACCTTGTCAAAAATATTTGCTATTTTAAGCATTGTTTTTTCAAGGTGAAGGTTAAAAAAAATTTCAACATATAATAAAGAAACAATCTTTTGATTTCAACATTGCACAGTTTGTTCCAATTAAAAAGGAAGGAATTGATTAATATGCTGCTTCTGAAAAGGACTCACTGAAGGAAGGCAATATGCAACAGTAAAAGGGACAATGCACTAAGGTGCCTCCTGCTCCCTGAGCTCTCGTCCTTGCTCTGCCATTGATAAGCTAGAGAATGTTCGATTGGTCCCTTAAACTCATCAGCTCTCATTTGCTTTCTCATTTGTAAAGTGAGAAATAAAACAGAGACCCTTTGAGTTCTCTTTTCCAAAATTATATAATTACAGGCACATGTTTTATACCTAATGCATAAACTCCTCATTTTCAGTTCAGGGTTTTTATACAATACCATATTTCTTCTATTTCAGAACTGAAATTAGGAAAATATCAGCATGAAATTTATTTCTGTTTGAATTCCAATTAAAGTTCAAACTTTGAAGAATTGTGAAGAATTGGTTGCATCTCAGAAACACCTGCCACATTTTTGGCTTACCACACCACCAATCAGAAAGAAGTGTGAGGGCCTACGGATTCCCACTGTAACTCTCTATTCACGTTTAACCACTTTTAATGTAAGCAATTAGACAAATCTCTTCAAAACAAAGGTTAATGAATGCGTCTACAAAAGCCAGAAAAAAAAGTTTAAAGTATTAGATGTAAGCAGTCACGGGGACATATGTAACCTCTGTATATCTGAAAGGGCATAAAAAGTTCATTCCAAATGGATCATTCATCATAAAGTCAGAGGTTGAGTAAATAGAGAGTCATAATGAAGGGCTAAGTATGACCCTAGCTGATGTCCTCACACATACCCTTTGAATACACCTACATATGTTCATGAATGCACCATTATTAGCTCTCATTTATGTTAATCCAGTGAAGATGTTGCCACTGAACTACAGTTACTCAGTAGTAATGTTTTGTACCAAAAATACTAAGTGATTGACTCATGTCTTTGAAGTTGTTTCCTAATTCAGAATAAAAACGACCACAGAAAGCAAGCTCCTATGCCTTCTAAACGACTTTCTCTTGTCTGACCTTTTATTGTAAAAAAAAAAAAAAAAGATCAACTAACCCTTTGTTGGGATGCTGTGCTAATTATTCAAAGAAGTTTTATGTAATCCTTTCAAATACGAACCAAGCAAATTTCTATTAAACTATTCCATAGAAAGCACATGGTTATAGCCATACAACCAATGTGACTCTATGGCCTCATGATAGTTTGTGGTAGAAAGTTCTTGAGCTAAAAATAAATCACAGAGCAAAAAGGCCAGAGTATGGAAAAATAAAACTGAGACAGGGTTGTTACAGTTATTATTAGTAGTTTTCTTGGCCTATAAATTAGCCAGATAATACAATTCAGAAAAAATAAATAACTTACTATCCTTTTGTTTTTATTATCCCACAAATGTCCACTAGCTTTTCTCATTTGCTACTACTGTATCAATGATGAATATGATTACATTAAGACGACCAACAGAGGTCATACATCAGGGTACATTCTGAATTTTTATACACATCCATACTTCTCTGGAAATTTATTTCTTTCAGAGCTACTTTCTATTTTTCATTTGACTTTCATTATGCTACAGTCCCTAACCAAACACAGGAATTTAAACTTTCCTCCAATTGTGCTACAAATAATTTCTAATTTCTTTCTTGCCACATGCTAGCAAGTAATATTCAAAGCCTCCCTGTGTAAGTGTTAAAATTTTAAATCTAAGGACAATGATGGGCCATTGTTAGTCTATGTTTTGAAGCTTTCTTTGTGCACCCCAAACAGAGCTCCACCCTGAAAATGTTCACAGTTATATTTGCCATTCCCTGATCTCATTGGTTTTGACCAAAATAATTTTAAAGAAAAGTTAATTTACATTTAGTCAGATTTCATAAACTTAAGCATAGTGATAAATCATTAATTAAGCATCATTTAGCAACTCAAATTAAAAATATAAATATTGATTAGACACCATTTGAAAGCACTATAGTTAGGTTTATTTGTTCTTTGAACAGTTCCTATAACAAAGGACACTGAAGACAGAGAAAAAACGCAATATGGAAGGAAATATTTGCAAGTTACATATCAATAAGGGTTAATATTCAGCACATATAAAGAATTCCTAAAACTCAACAACAGCAAGCAACCCAATTAAAAAGTGGGCAAAGAATTTGAATAGATATTTCTCCCAATAAGATATACAAATGGCCAATAAGCACATGAAAAGATGCTCAATATCATCAATCAATAGGGAAATATGAATCAAAACTACAATGAGATACCATCTCAGACCGATACCATTAGGATGCTATCATTTAAAAAAAAAAAACACAGTAAATAAGCGTTAGTGAGAATGTAGATAAATTGGAATCTTCACACTGCTGGTGGGAATGTAGAATGGTTAAGCCACTATGGAAAACAGTATGAAGGTTGCTCAAGTAATTAAAAATAGAATTGCCATATGATCCAGCCATTTCACTTCTGAATATATACCCCACGTAATTGAAATCAGGGATTCGGACAGACATTTACACCCATATCCATAACTGCATTATGCACAAGAACCAAAATGTGGAAGAAACTCAAATGTCCATTAACAGATGAATGATTAAGCAAAATGTGGTATATAACTACAGTAAAATATTATTCAGCCTTTTAAAGAAAGGAAATTCTAGTGCATGTTACAACATTGATAAACCTTGAAAACATTACGCTAAGTGAACTAAACTAGTCATAAAAGGAAAATAATACATGATTCCACTGGTATGAGGTACTTGGAGTTGTCAAATTCATGCAGACAAAAAGTAGAATGGTGGTTTCCAGGGGCTGGGGAATGGGAATTTGATGTTCAATGAGTACTAGTTTTAGTCTGGGATAATGAAAAAGTTCTAGAGATGGATAGTAGTGATGGTTACCTCACAATACAAATGTGCTTAATGCCAAATAACTATATACTTAAAATGGTTAAAATAGTGATTTTTATGTTATGTATATTTTGTCACAATTAAAAAATGTTTCTACTCATATTGTGCTAACAATGTAAGGAGGAGATGAGTGTGTGTATAAAATTAGTACCAGAATATCTGTACTTCAAGGTAAGAGAGAGCGTACCAAGTCACTAGAAATTAAATACTATGGTGTTCACAGAATGTAAAGATAATATTGAGTTGTTACAGGAAAGTTTTTCATGGAGTATATAGTTGCTGGAGTTCATCTTTGGAAGATTAATGCAATTTTACTGAATAGAGATGGTGGGGGCAGGTATCGTACAAAAAGTGACCTGTAC
The DNA here is from genome assembly GCA_004027715.1 of Plecturocebus donacophilus. Classification (NCBI taxonomy): domain Eukaryota; kingdom Metazoa; phylum Chordata; class Mammalia; order Primates; family Pitheciidae; genus Plecturocebus; species Plecturocebus donacophilus. The sequence continues at coordinate 25,280 of PVKP010006340.1, forward strand.
AAACAAAGTGTGGAAGCTAAAATCTTGGGAGTGATTTTAGAGCTGTGATTTCTCTTCATTAGGCTACAGTGTAGAGCAGTGCTTGTCAAACTTTAATGTTTATACAGATCACTGGAGAATCTTGCTAAATTGTAGACTCTGATTCTATAGGTCTAACATAGGATCCAAAATGTTTTATTTCTAACAGGCTCCCTATTGGAAATGGTGATGCCAGTGCTCCTCTTAGTACTCATGTCTTAAGTATTCTTACCTGCAAATTAGACTGGCCCAAGATTGAAGGCTTTAAAAGCCGCAAGTCTGTATGGATTTCAGAATTAATGAAGAACCAGTGAAACTCTTCTGGGTAGAGAAATTATGTTACTGGTGCTATCCGTTAGGAAGATTAATCCAGCAGCCATGGAGATGAGCAGGTGGAAACAGAATGGGCAGAGACAGACACTGGGGAAGCTGGTTAGGCTCAGGGGGACCAGTCAAGAGGCTGTTAATAAAAACCAGTCTAGATGTGCCGAAGCCTGAACAGGCAAGTGGGGTGAGAGTGAGAAGGGAAAACTAAGTGAGGGGACAGTGCAAAGGCAGATGTGTGTCCTGGCAGCTGACAACGCAAGCGAATAGATGAGGAGAAACAGTAAAAAATGCCAATGATTCGGGTAAGCATACAATCAGGTCAAGTTTATGCCTGTCATCCCAGCATAATTATTTATAGTGCCCCTGTATTAGTCCATTCTCACCCTGCTAATAAAAACATACCTGAGACTGGGTAATTTATAAAGGCAAAAGGTTTAATTGAGTCCCAGTTCAGCGGGGCTGGGGAGGCCTCAGGAGACTTAGCATCATGGTAGAAGGAGAAGTAAACAGTCCTTCTTCACATGGCAGCAGCACGGAGAAGTACCGGGCAAAGAGCGGAAAAAGCCCCTTATAAAACCATCAGATCTCATGAGAACTCCTAGCGTCAGACTAGCACAGAGATAGCACCCCCATGATTCAAATACCTCCCGCTGGATCTCTCCCATGACAGGTGGGGATTGTGGGAACTACAATTCAAAATGAGATTTGGGTGGGAACACAGCAAAACCCTATCAGCCCCCTTTCACACCAGAAAATGCCCCAGTTTGGCTGATTAAGTAATATGATCACCAAGCTTTAAGCACAGGTGGCTAATAGGACATAAAGATGAGTTAGGCTGGTTTGTAGAGAGTAGAGATGAAGTGATATTCATTCATTCATTCGCTCAATATTTTCCTAATGCCAATTATATGCCAGGTACTATTCTAAAGTGCTGAGGATACCTACGTTTAAATAAAAATGACAACAAAAAGCCTTGTCTTCCTAGAGTTTATGACTTGGTGGGTACTTACACATTCTAGAAGTGGGAGGAGGAAATGGGAAGGGAGCAGGTTGAAGGTGCGAGAAGAACAGCTGGGGCAGTGTCAAGCACAGAATCAAGAATGAAGGATTAGACAGGCACCTAATAGTCCCAACTAAAGGAGGCCAAGGCAGGAGGATCACTTGAGCCCGTAAGTTCATGGCTGTAGTGAGCTCTGATTGCACCTGTGAATACCCATTGCACTCTAGCCTGACTCACATAGAAAAACCCCATCTCTAAAAAAGATGAATTAGAATTTGAAAGGGAGGAAGCTGAAAATTTAGGTATAGATACGGATCTTTATGGAAGGATGAAGCTTTAGGATTGGGTGAGACAGACACCAAAGAAAAAAAGAGACCTTGGGCAATGCCTAGGCTTAGGGGACAGAATGGGGAGTCAATGAGCCTGAGAAGGAGAAGTTAAGGAGGTGTAAGAAGCACCACGACACTGCTTTATGACAGCCGAGGAAGCAGGGAGGTCAAGGGCCCTCCTGGTAACAATATCAAATGCTGCCGAGAGTTCTAGGAGATGGGCCTGGGGATGTGAGGCCACCCACCATGGGGAAGAGGAGGGCTGGCTTCAGGAAGGAATGCAACATGTAGTGGGGGATTGGTCAGTAAGATGCTATATGGTGTTCAGCACATAAGAAAATCTTACCGAGACTCTTAAGGTGTCTGACTTATTCTTAAATAGTTTTATGTATTTAATGCTTTTTTTTTCTACTGTTAGTAAAAACAACCATTTTGTTGTTAATGCTCCTAAAGGCTTGGAACAAAATTCAGCAAAGGTATAAGCCTCTCCTTTTCCATCAATAATGAGTGCATAATTTTTCTCACAGGATTACCCCAACAATGGGTTATAAATAATGCCTGTGTGCTTTAAAAATCTGAAGTAGCAAACAAGAGCCACGTTCTGACAACAACAAAAAACATTTAATTTTACTTTCCGTCTTCTTTGGAATGTGAAGGGACATCTAGGAGAAAGACGGAAAGTAATAAGAAGTATGTGTGTGATCTTAATGATACTGAGTGGAAAGAATACCGGGCTTTCTCTGGAAGGTCAAAGCTCTTTTAACTATCCAGAATTATTAGTACTAAGACTGTTATTATTCTTATTAATTCTGTTGGTTTTTGCATGATGATAGAAAAATGTACTCATAAACTCATGGGACTAAGTGAAATCTTAGCAGAGCATTTAAATTATCCCCTCTTCACCCCTGCTTATACGCTCATCTCCCCCATGACACACACACACACACACACACACACACACACACACACACACACACACACAGAAACGCAAGCGCCACTTGCAGAGGATGAGAATGCATCCTAGTTTTAATGCTTTTAGGGAAGATGATATTGTATTTCTGGATAATCCATATCACCGCAGAAAAGTCTACACTTAGAGGAGGAGGTATGTGAACACCTTCTGGGTTACAATGTAGTCCTTTTTTGTTTTTACCTTGTCCTGAACCCAGGGGTTGGGGGTGGGAGCAGTTTTTTCACCCAGCAGAGGAAAACAGAAATTGATTGAATGGGTAAATCAGTGATAACCTATTTAAAAACCAAATGAACAAGGTTCTGTTATTAAAGACATTCATGATAGCCAATAAAATTCCAGTAGAAATGTTTGGTAAACTTTTAGTGGCTGGGTGGCTGCTTTTACAGCCCTGGGACAATGCTGGTGTTAGTTACAATTTGTCCAATGAAGCAATTGATCCAAGTTCATTTTAAAGGGGGGTCTCCAGACTTTCCTTAGTTATCACACTTGTAATTCATGCAGCAAGTTAGCCAGTGGTGTTCTCAGGGAAGTGGGTGGTTAAACTTAAAACTGGGGAAGCAAGCAAGCCTTGGCATTTCAGCACCCCTACTCCCTACTGAGACCAGCCCACTCCACTCCCAAGGCCAGGTGGAATCTCCACCGAGCCACACAGGAAGCTGTCACCCCAAACATACCGAACGCATTCCACCCTCTGCACCTTTGCTCTCCCTGTTCTCATGTCCTTTCTCCTCTTCCCACCTGCATTAGTCTTACCTTCCAAGGCCCACCTGGAGCCCCACCGCCTCTATTCCACCTTTACCAGCTGTGATTCTCAGAAATCATTCCGTTCTCTGAAAACCTGCACTTATTAGAAACATAGGCCGGGGGCAGCAGCTCACTCCTATAATCCTAGCACTTTGGGAGGCTGAGGCAGGCAGATCACTTGAGCCCAGGAGTTCAAGACCAGCCTGGGCAATGTGGTGGAGCCTTGTCTCTACCAAAAATATAAAAATTAGCCAGGTGCAGTGGCGCTTGCCTGTGGTCCCAGCTACCAGGGAGCCTGAGGTGGGAGGATCCCTTAAGGGAATCTGAAGCCACGATAAGCCAAGATCACGCCACTGCCCTCCAGCCTGGGCAACAGAGAAAGACCCTATCTCAAAACAAGCAAACAAAAAAGAAACATGATTTGACATGTAGTGTGCTTGATCTCAACTGTCATTTATTTGTACTATCACCTCAAGCGGACTATAAAACTGGATCTGATTTTCCTTAGAGAGGTGTTATGAGAATTGACTAAGATTCTCTATCATATGTTTGAAAGCACCTTGTAAAATAATCCACATTAAAAATATGCCCTACAGCATTTTTTTCCTGACATTTGCAGAATTTTTCATAAAAGCTATATAACAATATTTAAAAATCAGATCCCTTTACAATGGGGGTTTTAATTGGAAGGATTATAGTACATAATGTAAATTATACTTTCATGTTTGCTCAGGTAAGTCCTTAATTGACATGACCCCATCTCTGAGGTGACATTTAATAGGACTTAGAAGGGTAGGAGGTTTTCTGTTTGTATATCACAACATTTAATTGCCAATTCTCTCACTGGGAAGGAATGAGAAAGACACTTTGTATAATTAAAATAAATAGATAATACTGATGTAGAAATAGATGTAAATATGGATAAGTTTAATCTTCACAACAGGCCCTGGAGGTGGACAATATTCATATCCTCTTTTACAGATAAGGAAACAGAGAACAAAACAGTTCAGTAGCTTCCGCAAGGTCACACAGCAGGTGACGAGCTGGGATTCACACCTGGCATTCTGATCCGAGGGTTTCCATGCTTGCTTAGTCACTTTGCTGTGACGAGGCAGCAGAGTTGAGCAAGATTTGATTCCATTTAATTCAAGCATCATTTATTGGACATTTACTAAATGCCAAGCTCTATGCTAAGCGCTAGAGATGAAAAATGAATACGCTGAGGTCCCTGCACTCAAGGACAATGTTCTCAGACATGACTCATAAAAACACATAATTTTAATACTCTGAGAGGTGCAATAAAATAAACGCATGCAAGATTGGGAAGAGTTACTTATCAGACAGATGTCTTATGATTTGACTTATTTATTTTACTTCAAACACACACACACACACACACACACACACACACACTCAACTTCGTCCAGTTGGCATCAACATTTCCTCTGTGAGCGCTCTTAGGTAAGACTGTATGCAAATGAGAGAACTGTCTCTGCCCTCCCCTGAAGCAAGAAATCAGTCACAGGGGGAGGCAGGAAAGGGTCAGGTCAACAGATACAAGAGAATAACAATACCATCAACGCTGTCAGAGAAGAAAGAACAAAGTTCCCAGAGAAGCTATTTGAACTAGACCTTGAAGAACAAACAGGTAATTGACAAGACAAAGTGGGGCTGGAGCAGACAGAGGTGGAGAGAAGGCTGGGCCTTTCCAACCAGAGTGCACTCGTGCCAGGTTCAGGTGGGGAAAGGAGCTGTGTTCAGGGCGAGGAGAAGGAGAAGGTCAGTGTGTCCTGAGCATAAAGTGCAAGGGCAAGGGTGGCACAGGATGGCAGACACAATTGGATTGAGTCCAGACAGCGAATGGTCTTACAGGCCTGGCCCAGAATTGTAGACATAATTACAAAGGCAGTGAGGTAGGAACAAATTCTAGAGACAAAAATGCCACTGACTTTTTTCTAATTTTAGATCACCTCTATGAGTATATAGGAATGCTATGTTCAGAGGAATGTACATTTGAGGAAAAAAATGTCCTCTGATAAAATAAATTTAGAGATGCCAAATATTATATTACCTTATCAGAATTTTACAATTTACACTAATATAAAAATATTAAACACTTTGAAGAGTTTGGCAATAAAAAAAGCCTATTTGTTTACTCCAGTCTTGATTAAATCTATTTAACCATTGAATTTTTTTGCTCCTCATGTCCTACAAAACACCGATTAAATGCCTCACAGTTGACTTATGCTAATAAGGCAATAAGGGTGTGACCCAGGAAAGGCTGTATACATAAACGCATGTATATTACATATTCAGAAAAGCATTCAGAAGAAAACTCTCATAGAATTTTAGAAATTATAATTCCCTGGCTGGATGTGGTAGCTCATGCCTGTAATCTCAGCACTTTGGGAGGCCGAGTTGGGCAAACCATGAGTTGAGGAGTTCCAGACCAGCTTGACCAATATGGTGAAACCCTGTCTCTATTAAAATACAAAAACTAGGTAGGCGTGGTGGCAGGCACCTGTAATCTCAGCTACCCAGGAGTCTGAGGCAGGAGAAGGGCTTGAACCCAGCAGGCAGAGGTTGCAGTGAGCTGAGACTGTGTCACTGCATTCTTGCCTGGGTGACAGAGTGAGACTTCCTCTCAAAAATTAAAATTAAAATTATAAATAAATTAAAACATAAAAAAATCCTTGATTATACATTAAGGGTCTGCTTCTTAAATTACTTTCAAGTGTTTTCAATATTATTTTGTGGAATATGAGAAATTCATTCCTCGATATGGTTTTGTGTAATGACACATCAAAGTCAAAATACCATTCAATAATTTCCCACAGCTGCCCCCCCAGGACTTGTCCTTTAAGTTTCCTACAGAGACAGAAATGACTTGTCCATGGCCACGAAGGATGGGCACGGTCACATCCATAAGCTGAAGATTTTCTTGGCTCCTACCGCAAATGCATAGACCAGAGACCAGGCTACGCTGCTGTCATCAACAGAGCATGGCATACCTTGCAGGGACTAAGTCATGTGACATCGAATATTCTTAGTGGAATTATCTGAAGTTCTGTGTTCTGTTGGGTAACTTCAGGTCATTTGCCCTGAATATTAATTTTAACTTCTTTTGAGCAAATTGCATTTCAGGTTAACTCAATCCAGTTATAAAAGTTGTGCCCAAGCTCCCTGGCATCCAGGGCTTTTTGCTGTCCCCTGTCTCCTCCCCACAGGTAACTCCTCAACTGAAATGCCACTTCTCCTAGACCCTCCCCACACTGGGCAAGTGTCTGATATCAACTCTTGGGATACCATGTATCTTTTCCTCTTTAGCATTGATAGCAACTGTAATTTTAACTTAATTTATGTGGTTATTTGTTGACTGTGGGTCCTTTCAGTAGACTCTGAAATCCGTAAAGGCAGGGACCCTGATTCTACTCAATATTGTATTGTAGCATCCAGCACACAAATGTTAAGTAAGCAAATAAACATGGATTCAAGAATACTAAGAGGTCATAATTTAAGAGAGTGAAAATTGTGAGACTCTACATATATTGGCTATAGCCTAGGCCTCATTTGAAATTACAGAAGAATGCAATTCCACTGGTAACAAATAGGCTATCTTATATTAGAAATTATGAAAAAATGTGATTCCATTGGTAACACTGATAAATAAATGCTCTTCCATTGATAAGCATTATAGAAAAATTGTATTTCTTTGATTTAGCTATCCCATTCAGAGCTAAATAAATATTAGCTACTACTATTATAATGAGTGACCAACATAAACTTAGCTGCCTTTAGTATCATTCCATGATATCTAGCTTCTAAGCAGTACTTTACATATGCAACATAATTGGCATTTACATACTTTAAATATTTTTGACCTAGACTTCACCCTTCTGCATATGGTTTGTTTCTGTCATCTGTCCCACAAATCGCTCCCTATTTATTTTTTATTATTTCCATGGATTTTTCCAGACTTCTTCCAATTTTTTGATGCCTCTGTGGTCTCGGTTTGTCTTTACCCCAAAGACAGTGTTCTGAGCGCTTAGGACCCAGTGGGTCCAGGCTGGTCTGGGATGGTGGGTAACATCTAGTTAGAGTTTCCATTATAAACTGAAAAATATAACATGAGAAATCAAACTTTCAAAATTTATTTAGATTTCCTCGTAAGACATTTCATATTTCTCCCACTATTTCCCTTTCTTTTTCTCACAGACATGCCACATGGATAGTGTATGCTTCTTTTGAGGCTGAGTTTACCACAGAACACAACGTGGAGAAGAATCTGCCAGTGGGGCTGGCCACAGTGCCTCACGCCTGTAATACCAGCACTTTGAGAGGCCCAGGCAGGAGACTCACTTGAGGCTAGGAGGTCGAGGCCGCAGTGAACTGCCTGTGCAGCAGAGTAAGACCCTGTCTCAAAAAAAAAAAAAGGATCTGGAAATGGCTTCTGTGGGGACCAGTGTAACTGGCACACAATCAGTGCTTGATTTGAAACACAAAGCTGAGGCCAGGCATGGTGGCTCACATCTATAATTCTAGCACTTTGGGAGGCCAAGGCGGGTGGATCACCTAAGGTCAGGAGTTTGAGAGCAGCCTCCCAAAAGGGCGAAACTTGATCTCTACCAAAAATACAAAAAAAAAATTAGCTGGGCATGGTGGCGTGTGCCTATAATCCCAGCTGCTTGGGAGGCTGAGGCAGGAGAATTGCTTGAACCCAGGAGGTGGAGGTTGCAGTGAGCCGAGGTTGCACCACTGCACTCCAGCCTGGGCAACAGAGTGAGACTCAGTGTCAAAAAAAAAAAAAAAAGAAAAGAAACGCTAAGCTGCACACTCCCTTTCTAGTGATCCCCATGTCTCATGCACCTGGTACTTCTCTCCTTGGTGAATTTGTTTTTCTACCAGCAGTATTCATCCATGGGGAGGTGGAAGTGTTGAGGGAGGGGAAGTGGTTTGGTCAGCTAAATGTATACAGCAGGGAGCTTGTTCAAGGGCACCAAGTTCGATGATTAATTTGGCCTGAACAACCAAGACAACACAAGGCTGGAACTCAAACTTTGATCGCGTGGTTCTATTTAATGTGTCACCTACAAGATAAATTATCCCTGGGAGAGCAACTTGATTGGCTAGCCCAGCTCTACAGCGAAGATGATGAAGGCTTAAGGACAGTGTCTTGTACAATGAGGTCTGATCACAGACTGTACTCAGATGAAAGGAACGGTGAGATTGCTTTGAATCTGACAACCAATAATAACAACTAGGTAGTCTCTTCTTTAGCTTTAACCCTTGCTGTTTACTACTTGGTAACTGTTGAAGTAGTTTCAAAACCAATGGTTAAAGCACTGTCATGTTGCCAGCCAAGCTAAGAATCTGGGAAACTGACTGTTAAGTCACTGAAACCACTCAGTAGGGTTTGTTAAACACTGACCAATCCATATTTTAATGCATCTTAAGAGTACTCTGTGTCCACTGGCCCAAGAAAGCAAATGCTTTTGAATCACATCATTTAATATTAATAAGCTGCAGTGAACTTTAAAATGTGGCAGTTTTATACTGTAGCACAAAAATAAATAATTCCGGGAGTAGTACAGTAGTTATTTAGCATAAAAATAGAATATCCTGATTTGAATTGTAGAATAAGGACTCAATGTACAGATTATTAAAAACTACTCTGATGGTTAATTACACCCACCATGTTCTACAGAAATGTAGTCCTCAAATTCTTTGATCTCTTCATCCACTGAGGTACTCATATCCTGGCCATCTCCTTAATCTTTACTCCACCCACCTCTACCCTCAAAAAAGACTGCATGCTGAGCAAGGAGGGACTTAGTTAACTGTGCCCAGGGCTCCACGGGAAGACTATGGATGGTAAACCAGCAGAGAGCAGGTAACCTACCTATGGAACCAAAATGATGACAGAGAAGAGAAGGAGACTCCAAAGAATATACACAACCTTTTTCCTGAACCATACCTGGCTAGATAATAGTTTCAGTCCCTCGGGGTCCCAAGTATTCAATACACCTTGGAAATCCTGGATTTCTACTTTGGAAGAAAGGTAGGGAATGTAAAAAAAACAGAAAGGAAAATTGTTCTTAGATGCATCCATAGAGTGTCAAAGTAAGAAAGTTTTGGAAATGAAAAAAAAGGCAAAGTGCCTATTTGGTAGAGCTGTCCTAAACTGTGAGCACAGGAAAAAAGTAAAATTGCTCAGAAAAATAGGAAAGCAGAAGCCAGAGGAACTGGTAACTGAGGAAAGGAGTATTTTGACCAGAATGGTCAAAAAATAGTGACCAGTGTTTTTACCTGCTTAAAGAGCAGAGATAAAGGGGAATGAGAAGGGTAAGCCAGATAACCAGATTTTAAAAGCTTAACTTTTTTGGGTGGTGGCTCATGCCTGTAATCCCAGGAATTTGGAAGGCGAAGGAGGGCAGATCACCTGAGGTCAGGAATTTGAGACCAGCCTGGCCAAGACAGCGAAACCCCGTCTCTACTAAAAATACAAAAATTAGCTGGGCATGGTGGTGCCTGCCTACAGTCCCAGCTACTCGGGAGGCTGAGGCAGGAGAATCGCTTGAGCCCGGGAGGCAGAGGTTGCAGCGCGCCGAGACTGCGCCATTGCACTCCAGCCTGGGCGACAGAGTGAGACTCTGTCTCAAAAAAAAATAAAAATAAATAAAATAAAAGCTTAACTTATGCCTAATTTGTGCTGAGTCAAATTGAGTAATAAGAGTAGTAAGACCAAATTTGCAATTTCCTTGATTGCATTTATTCATTTGCTCAATTCATTATTTATTCATCAGCTACACTGATAACAGCTGAATTCAACTGTATGCAAACAGCAGCTTCACTCTCTTTTTCAACATTGTGCCTTGAAACCCTCCCTGTGAACCATTTCTTCCTCACCCTGGATAAAACCCCAAGTGCCATGGTTCTTTGAATCACACAGCTAATTAAAAGTAACCTGGTCACATTTGGTTTTCACACTTCACTTCCGTAATGAAATTATCTAGTCCACTGTAATTATAAAAAGCTTCAAATTTGATCCAAGATTCAAGGTTTCCTTGTTCTTCAGTTTTCCCTTTTCCCCCTACCCTGTTCTTGTTAGATCACCCTGGCCTCCTCAGGGGCTGCAGGAAGAGAACATGTCTTAGATGCTGACCGAGTGGGTCACATGAGTTCCATATGGATGCCCTTCAGGTGCGCTAAATTCCCAATGCTGATTCTTCTCCAGGAGGGCACATTTATGGATTTCTTTCTCAGCCCGGGTATGTGGTAGCCTCCCCCATCCAGGTCCCAACAGGCAGTTCTCAAGGTGACCCCCTCTGTGGGGTATCCATGTGCAGCCTGGAACTAATGGACCTGTGCTCACTGCCATAGGCAGGAGGGGTTTCCTCCTCGTGTCTCTTTCTGTTCTCTCATCATGGCAGGTAGACCAAGGCAGAGCCTTTTGCCTTTATGTTCCGAGAAGGGAATTAGGCACCTTCTTCTGGGCCCTCCGAAGTCCGGAAAATATATGCCAAGTTCTCTGGTTCTCTTACGGCACTGGAGTCCTGGGGCCCCCTTATCTGACTTGGAGTGAGGGGCTCAACATATTGACGCTCCACCAAGAACAGACCTGACCTCCTCACTCTTCTACCTTAATTTAACCCTTTTTAAAATTTCAAGGTGGCTGGTGGGCTGAGAACAGACAGGGATTTTTACAAACTTCTGTGCCAATTCTGCATAGGCCTGCTAATATCTTGGTTTGATTGAGTCAACAGGTGGAGGGATATGTCACCTAATTTTTTTCTTTCTTTAGGGATGAGGTCTCTGTTGCCCTGGCTGAAGTGCAGTGGTGCAACCATAGCTCACTGCAGCCTTGAACTCCTGGACTCAAGTGATATCCTCCCACTTCAGCCTCTCCAGTAGCTAGGACTACAGGTATGCATCACAATGCCTAGCTAATTTATTTTTATTTTTAGAGATTGGATTGCGTTATGTTGCCCAGGCTGGTCCTGAACTTCTGGCCTCAAGCGATCCTCCCACTTGAGCTTCCCGAGTTGCTAGGATTACAGGAGTAAGCTACCGAGACCAGCTGTACTTAATGTTTTCATCTCAATAGTAGGTTATCTCAGCTGAAACTGACTAAAATTGTTGTGCTTTATCATGGGGTTACAACGAACAGAAACATTCTAGTCAGTGCCCATTTTGTGCTACTAGAAATACAAAAATTAGCTGGGCATCGTGGCACATGCCTGTAGTCCCAGCTACTTGGGAGGCTGAGGCAGGAGAATCAGTTAAGCCCGAGATGGAGGATGCAGTGAGCTGAGATGGCGCCACTGCAATCTGTGCTAAGTGCTAGAGATTCAAAACAAAACAAAACAAAATAGCGTGGCAACTGGTCTCAAGGAGTCCACAGTCGAGGCTGTATTCCCTTTTACTTCCCACTCTGTGTTCCAGTGGTTGTTATGCTGTATCCCTATTGATTCCAATAGGGATGGCACATGTCCAAGAGGTTGAAGAAGTGATCTGGAGAAAGTGAATAAGATATAAGGTTTATCGGGGAACTTAGGAGCAGTGTAGTAGCAGCAGGCTGGACAGGAGAACTCCTTCTGTTTATAAAAAGTCTGATGTTGATAAAGCATTTTCACTTAGCACCTTCCACCTAGCACCCTCCATTTAACCCATCACCAAAGGCCACTATCCCCTGTGTAGCCTCCGTTTCAAGGGATGGGCCTGGGATCCAGACGTCCTTCATGGATAAGGAGTGAAACTCCAGATTGGCCAGAGTCTTTAGCTTGGGACTCTGAACACACACTCTCCTTAGACCACTGGGTCATTCTCAGGCTATGCCTCCGTTAAGTTATTGCTTCCAGGTGCATCTGCCTTGTGGCGATCTTTGCTCTGTAAGCACAGGAGTGTCCTGGGCTATGAAGCCGGGAAAGAGAAAAGCACGAGGGTGAAGGGTATGAGGGGGAGCTAGAGTTCAATGTGCTTTTCTATAAAATGGGGACTGCAATATAGTTTCTCTTCCTCAACCACCAGAGACACCAAAGTTAGGAGGTGAGCAGAGCCAACAGGAGTTGAAAGCTGTGGTCCAAGAAGCCTCAGAGAAAGCTAACGGCTTGCTGAACAGCAGGAACTGAAAACAGACATTAAGACTGAGGCTCTGAGAACTAAAGGAAAACTGAGCAAAGACGACCAAGCTTAGAGCAAATGGGCAGAGATCAAGAGCGATTGCCTAGAAGAGGCCAGTTTGTGCTTGCCTTTATCCAGCAGTAGAGGCATAATATCTCAGTGGACAGGCAGAATCAAAGGGCAGGGCAGTGCAGTCACACACAGGGCTAACCGTAGGGCCACACCCTGCAGAAGCAACTCTGTGTGGATTTGGAGGAGCTCTTTAGCTGTTGGGATTGTTGCTCAAAGCCTATAGAGTTGGGCGAGTACGTATCCACAAAGGAGGAAACTGTCTTCAGAGTTCAGCTAAGTCACATCTTTTCTAGAAGGTTGTCTATTTGGTAAGCCAGTAAGGTGCTGCCCTGCCTTGCTAATTCCCCTTTGTAGACACACCCTATCCTCTGACTTGCACAAGCCTATGGACTTGAAATAACCTCCTTGGTTCTCTGCCCTGCAACCCGGCAGCCACACCAACGTTACTCAGATTGGCAGGCTGAGATCTGTCCCAGACTCTGAGATCAACCCTAATCTCAATAGCTTATATGGCAGGCATTGAGCATTGTGTCAGTGTTGCTTCTGGTGCCTTGTGACTTTGGCGTCCTGAGCTCCAAGTACCTAGCTGATTCCTTACATCTTTGCCTCATCAATCCTTCAATCCTTGAGGTTAGGGGGTCCTCCTTTTTTTCTTTTTTTTTTTTGAGATGAAGTTTTGTTCTTGTCACCCAGGCTAGAGTGCAATGGTGCAATCTTGGCTCCCTGTAACCTCTGCCTCCCAGGTTCAAGTGATTCTCCTGCCTCAGCCTCCCAAGTAGCTGGAATTATAGGTGCCCACCACCACCATGTCTGACTTTTTTTTTTTTTTTTTTTGGATTCTTAGTAGAGACTGGATTTCACCATGTTGGCCAGTCTGGTCTTGAACTCCTGATCTCGGGTTATCCGCCTGCCTTGGCCTCCCAAAGTGCTGGGATTATACAGGTGTGAGCCACCGCACCCAGCCCCTTGAGGTTAGTCATCCTCCTAAGACAATACCCAATACATAAGGTATATGAAACTGGTATACAGTGAAGAATGAACCCACTGATTGAACAGTTTGAGCAGGGAAAAGGGGTCCTTTCTCCCATCATTTGAGAGAGTTATGGTGGGAGGAACTGTGGTGGAGGAAAGAAGAGAAGCCTTCTGGTAGAGGAGGCAGGAAGTGAGCTGGGTAAGGCCAGGTGCGAATTGCTTCTCACTGCATCCTCTCCATCACCTACCATTTTCAGTGATTTATTTACCTGTTATACTATAATAAGATGGGTTTATAATCTTTTTTCTATTGTATCATACAGAGAACATTTTTAAAAACCCCTTGATTAATTCACTTGAGAAATTATTCTCTTATATTCACATTGTACATTCATATTTAATTACTTCTAAGTGCACAAATAAAATTTAAAAGTTTGCATCCATTAAATTTATATTACATGGTCATATAATCTAATAATTATGCCAATTGCAATTAAAATGAATTTACTATAAATGAAATTAATTTCATTTTATTTATCTTCATTTATTACGCTTGAGTGTAAGGTAATCTGTAATTATGCTTAGGAAGCAATAATATCCTGTAATTTTGACCTCAGTATCTTCACAAATCTGGAAGTAATTCAAAGGAGTTTTTAAAAGCTACACTGCTAAAAGTTTCACTTATTTTCTAAACTTACTTTAAAATATCAGTTGAAGAAACAGAAATCAGAATGATCCACCCTACTTTTGTACAAGGATAAAATAAAGATATGGAGGCCACTTTCAGCAGTAAAATTTCATCCCACGATTGGTGCCTGTGGAATCTAGGCTAGAATAAAAGACACTAGGGTCTAAAAAGGGTAAAACACCCAGAACATTCAATTAAAAGTATGTCTTGACTACGTACTTTATGAACAAAGGTATGCAAGCTATTAACAAATATAAGAAAAAAGGTAGTATTCTCATCTTTGATAATTTTATAAAAGCTAGAATTGTTGAGATTAATGTCAGTTCTGAAATCTGAACCAAAGAGTGTTTCTCTGGCTTTTATGTTGCTTTGCCCAAGAGTGACATGGGTCAACTGCCTTAGGATATGTTTGCCATCAACCCTGTGTTTCAATTTTGCTTCCCAACTCCCTGGAACACCTGACTTTGTTAGAACAAGTTACTGGGAATTCTAAGGGCACCAGCTCTATCTTGTTGTGCAGCGCAAGCCTTGTTCTATTTGAGAATGACAGGGCACTGGATGCTCCAACCCCTTCATAAATTTCTAGTATTTGTTACAAAGAAGAAATGAGGGCAAAAATAAATGAATGCAAATCTATTATCACTACTGGAAATATAACTCAGGACACACACTTTGTGTCAGGAATGCTATATTCAAATATGAAGAGAGTGTTGGTATTCCTGGTCCAGAAGAGAGGGAGCACCCATTCTAGCTCTTTTAGAGAAGAATGCAGGCTTTATCTCTGGTTACTATCATACTGGTGACTAGAAACCCTATCTGTTATTAAGATGCAAGAGTTCTTTATATTTTGCACACTGGGCCAGAAGGAAAACTACTTAAATGCATCATTAAAAATCTCTGTGTTCCTTTTCTCCTCTAGATGAGTTTATATATCACATTTTCAGGTGCAGTTTCATGGACTGGTTCCTACTTCTGTATTTCTTTTCCAGGACATACTGATTTTATCAGGCAGCACTTGAATTCTCGTAATAAATCAGCTTGTTACTTCTTAAAGCATGTGTGTCAGAGAAAGGATTTTCCCTTCTTAGTGACTAGAAAACATCAGAGTCTGGGTTATCGCAAAAATGTAACAAGAAAACGTCATTAATTATTGTTAAGAAAATTCACCAAAAATACACGACTTCATTTAATTTAAAACAAATGACTGCATTTTAAGAAATGGAAAACAATTTAGATCAGGTTTAACACTGTGATTGTGTGATCTAGGAAGCGAAAAGCAGGGCAAACAATATTGACAATCAGCAAGACGAAAACCTTCAAAATAAGCAGGTCATGTGTTACGTGTTTTGTCTTTTAACATTCACTGCATTTACCAAAATCATGGCTGATTGAAGTAAGTGCAATTTGTTTTAAAATGAGATTCAAGATTTTTTTTTTTGCAAGTAGGAACATTACCGTAAATCAATGTTGCAAGAGCAGTGTTGCTTTAGTGAAATAAATGTGCCCAGTATACACAAGGCTGATATACAATGCAATCACACCACATACTACTTTAACACATAATTTGGAGACATTTCTTAAGAATCTTAATATAGCTAGGCAGCCTATTATGGATGTGACAGAATCACTTATAAATGACCCTTAGCTGGGCTTCACAAATGATGGAACAAGGAGTGTTTTGGTAAAGACACTTAGCACAGCTCAGGAAATTAGCCGGGAGCAGAAGCCGTATGTTGTCAGCTTTGGGTCAAAATGTGCTCACCACATCATTACTGATGACTCTTTTCTGCATGGGGCTGTGATCTCTCGAAATCTCTCAGTGGGACTGCCAGTGGCCTTCAGAGTTTGCCTTGCCTTCAGAGGAAACACCTACCTGCCACATAGAAGAGGCTTCTTGATAGAATACCAAAGAAAGATCTGCAATACTCATGATTTTCTGGAAAGAACTCAGAGAAGAGTGAAAGGACTGCCTTTTGGAAAAGCTTCGTGATACAATATCCTAGAATATTATTGTGGCAGGTGGCTTTAGCAGCACTATTACTTGATTCTGTGGTGTAAATTCTTCCTTCAACTTCTTCATTTTGCCGGTGGTAAAACAGAGAGAGAAACTGAGTTGCTCAGGATTGTATAAACATCCTGCAGATTGGTGATCTAGCTCACAATTATTAATCAGAAATTAAAATGCAGAGAGGGCCCCTAGGGTCCTATAATATGCTTTACTTCTCCACCCTGTTTCTCTTGCAACCCTGTTGTGTGTGACTGTGTGCATTCTTTGTTCAGTGTTCATGCCTAGTGACCCTATGCCCAGCAGGCTGAATGTGTGGATGGGAAAATATTATATAGTATGAAGACACTCAAATTGCCTTTGGGTGTGAAGGATGCCATGTTGATTTGGCCATATCTTCATATTTGATCTGATGAGGTGGAGTGAATGTGGTCATCAAGTTCTTTCTTTTTTTTTGAGATAGACTCTCACTCTGTCGCTCAGGCTGGAGTGCAATGGTGCTATCTCAGCTCACTGCAACCTCCATCTCCCGGATTCAAGTGATTCTACTGCTCAGTCTCCCAAGTAGCTGGGACTACAGGCGTGCGCCACCAAGCCTGGCTAATTTTTGTACTTTTAGTACAGACAGGGTTTCACCATGTTGGCCAGGCTGGTCTTGAATTCCTGACGTCAGGTGATCTGTCTGCCTCAGCCTCCCAAAGTGTTGGGATTACAGACATGAGCCACCGCACCCAGTCTGGTCATCAAGTTCTGCATTTATTCTTTCACATCATCGTATTCTGCCTAATTAAGAAGAGAAATATCTCCTTAATATCCCCTAATTTGCACTGGCAGAAACACTTTATTGTGTATGGACTGGGAGTCTAATTCTCTAAGCCTCATGTGGGCCACCTTTCAACTAACTTCCATTTAAGTATTGCTGGCATGAAAAATATAAGATAGAGTCTTGAATAAACAAAATGTAGACTTGTGCTTTGTTTAATTACTCCAAAGCCCTTTGTCTCTTGCTTGTAAGGTACAATATGGCAAAGGCTCTTGGCAGATGCCTAAGAACTTTTATAACTGATGTCAAGATCAACGGAAACAAAGACGCATTTGTTGAACTCCAGATTTAAATGCTGGCCTGGCTTTTCAGAGGTAAATCTTAAGTGTTTGCTCTTGGCTATGGATAAGAGTAGTCTGAAAAATTTATTTGCCAATGCTTACACAAGTCACTACTACATATTATGAAGCACTGCTCACCTAAAACATAAGAAAAATTAAAAACACAAAAGCTGAGTGTGACTGGGAAGAGAGGCAGCTCTAGGGTAGGGCATTCCTGGGAAGCAGGAATGGCTGCAAAAAATCCAGATTAGATTATTTGGAGACGAAAAAAAATGCATTGACTAGCATATCTAAAAAGGCAGCAAGGTGATTACCAAAAGCAAAGTCAGCATGGTGTAGTGGGCTGCATATGGGTTATGGCATCTGTAGATAGCTTCAATCCTTTGGTACCTGGCAAGTTTCTTAAAGTCTCACAACCTCAGTTTTCTTTTATAAAGTAACATTATCTACCTGCCTTTGAGGGCTGCTCAGAGGGTCAAGTTAGATTATGTTCTGAAAGTACTTTGTCAACTAAGATTCTCTATCAATAAGAATACTAATAAAATGATAGTATAATAATCATGATCGGAGTAGTACTATCAAATGACATTTAAATATTTACTCGGGCCCAGACACTAAGCTAAAGGCTTCATATAAATTATCTCACTGGGGTGCATACTATTTGACAAAATAGGAAATTGTGAAACTTAGATTAAATAACTTGACCAAGGTCTGTGGGACACCCACATTGTGCTTTAACTTCCACACTGAATTACCTTCCTTATTATAATGATAACAAATGCTAACCATTCATTCAGGCATGATACCTGTTTTCACATATTCCTCTAAAATGATCTTTCTTGTCTAGCATTTCACTGAGTAGTTCAACCACTAGCTCACTACAATTTAATGCATGTTCTCTCCATGCAGGATACATATAAAGATATAAGGAAATTATTATATAAAATTAAGACTATTGTTTTAGAGCAACAGAACTTGCATACTGAAGAAAGGCTATAGAGCATTTAAAATACAACATGAACATCCCTAAAAATTATAAAAAGAAAACGATTCTCATAATCATATTACCTTGTTAGTCCTTTAATTTCTATGACCTGTTGTCTCCTTTCACTATTATTCCTTTTTCTTTTCTATAAACTATCCCTGGGATAACAGTCCTATGAATTGGTCTATAGGCCTGTGAAAATTCCAGACTAGCACTGTTCAATGTGATAACCACTGGCCATATGTAGCTATTAAAGTATATTTAGACTAAAATTAAAATTTAAAAATTTTTTTTAAAATTCAGTTCCTCCATCACACTAGCTACACTTAAAATACTCAGTGGCCCTCTGTGTCCTGTGGCTATTAGACTGGACGGTGCAGAAGAATTCCCATCATTGCAGCAAGTTGTATTGGACAGCCCTGCTCCAGAACATAGAATCACGATCCTCTCTCCACCTGGGTCTGGTGGGGCCTAAGGGACTTTCACATTATCTATGTAATCACACCATAGGATTTACAGGGATGTTTAGAGTGGAAATTCATGGAATGAAACTGGACTTATTGTTGATCAACAGGATAGTAGATTAAAGCATTAAGATTTGGAGAATTATTTTTCCAGACTCTGTTGCACCAGTTCATTAAAGCACAGAACATGCCAGGTGTGTTCCTGAGTGCATTCCACTGGCACAGAGGTGTGAAAAATGTGAGAAGGAAAAACCACACGACTGTAGCCAGAGCAGGCAGAGTTGTTCAGAGAAGGTTTGTAGACAGCTGCAATGGCCTGAGAGTAGGCATGGAATTGTGAAAAGCCCTTCTAGCCTGACAAAGTGATTTCAGAGTGATAGAGACCTTTTTCTTTCTTTTTTTTTTTTTTTCGAGATGGAGTTTTGCTCTTGTTGCCCAGGCTGGAGTGCAATGGCATGAACTCTGCTCACCACAACCTCCCCCTCCCAGGTTCAAGTGATTCTCCTGCCTCAACCTCCCGAGTAGCTGGGATTACAGGAATGCACCACCATGCCCAGCTAATTTTGTATTTTTAGTAGAGATGGGGTTTCTCCATGTTGGTCAGGCAGGTCTTGAACTTCCGACCTCAGGTTATCTGCCTGCCTTGGCCTCCCAAATTGCTGGGATTACAGACGTGAGCAACCGCACCCGGCAGAGTGATAGAGTTCTAAGGTGAGACAATAGCAGAGAATGGTGTTGCAGGTTAGAACTAGGTTAAAATTGTAATGGGCCTTTTGTTCCCTGAATTGTTTCAGTTTATCCATCAGTACTCAGGTAGCCATCAGAAGTCTTCAAGCTGTAGAGCGTCATGGCTGGATTAGCTTCATTTTTCAGGAAGGTAATTAACACATGGGTGGGCAGAGTAGCTTCGGTTGGAGGTTGAGAAACAACTTATAGATTTTCCTTTGGTAGAGTTATTGTGCTCTATTTGTCAATCATAATACCTTGTAGTTCAAAATAACGATGATTTTTAAAATATCTATTAATTTTCTGACATTAACTGACAATGACACTAAAGGACAATTTATAGTAGTGTTTTGTCAACTATGGTAAAATGGACTATTAGAGTGGTCTGAAAAGTTTACTCATCTAGTGAATGAATAGATCTTTCTACGAGCTTAAATGCATTTGGGGTGAATATATTTATAATATTTGTAATGCTATTAATTGGTTTTATATTCGATCACATAATGCAAGAGTTTAAATGATGCACCACTGTCATAGTGGAAATAAAAGAGGAAGATGAATGAAATACTAAAGATGAGAAGAGGTGGGAAATTAGCCAGCCCTCCCTAACTATGCTGGCGTTTGGTTCATTTTGGCAAAAAGACTTGGCAAAATGAATGATAGACCCTTCCCTTGATTTTTCCCACTCTACTAATTTGGTCCTAAGTTAATTGTCAAAATAAGTGAGAATATGCTACAAACCAACTATTAACTATTTTGTTACTTTGTTAACTATTAATAACTTTATTATTAATAAGTTCATTTATTAATTATTTTTATAGTTAATAAAGATGAAAAGTCCTGACTTAGTAAAGAAGAAAGACATACTTCTTTTAAGATCTATTTATTTGTATTTTAAAGATGGGGGGTCTCACTCTGTCACCTAGGCTGGAGTGCCATGGTACAATCATGGTTCATTACAGCCTCAGATCCCTGTGCTCATGTGATTCTCCTGCCTCAGCTTCCTGAGTAGCTGAGACTACAGGTGCTCACCACCAGGCTCAGATCATTTTTTATTTTTAATTTTTTTTGGTAGAGATGAGGTCTCACTTTGTTGACCAGGATGGTTTTGAACTCCTAGTTAAGTGATCCTCCAGCTTCAGCCTCTCGAGTAGCTGGAACTATAGGCATGTGCCACCATGTCAGCTAAGTTTTTAGTTTTAAATTTCTTTTGCAGAGATGGAGTGTCATTATGTTGATCAGGTTGGTTTTGAATTCCTGGGCTCAACTGACCCTCTTGCCTCAGCCTCCCAACGTGCTGGGATTATAGGCATGAGCCATGGTGCCCAACCAAGACATTCCTCTCTTTAAGACCAGAACATTTACTAAGAAGTACATCAGCACATCAAACAAGTTAATCTGACATTTCCTCAAAAGCTTAAAGATGAGTTGTATTTTCAAAGAAGCACTTCCGTAGTGTTTTTCTAGTGTTTCTTCATTCACCTTACTGGCTTCGGTACAGACAGACTGACCCAGTTCGCTCCCTCGATGGCACCTTTAGACTGTAGTCTGTTACACAAAAGCACACATAGAAAAGGAAGCATTTTTGCTTCAGTATAACTACTAATTATTCTACCCCATTATAGGTATGGAATTAATTTTAGTTTTGTGTCTACACAACTTAAAGCCTAATTATTTTTAATGACTGCCCCCCACATTTCTGAAAAACAAACTAAAGGAGACATCTGATTCTACCATGTTGGGGTAAAATTGGTAATTGTGTAATTGATACTGGACTTGTAATCTCACTGTAAGCAATAAAAAAGCAGATTAAAATTTATGAGATATATTTTGCTTTCAGACATTACACGAGGTAGCACAGAAATAGGATCCCTGAGGGAATGGAACTCTATAAGGTTAGTCCTATAATCACCCCCAGCTTTCTGCCTGGAAGCACTTTCTGAATTGAGGGCCAGTGAGAAGGAACTCCAGCAAAAGCACAGAGATCATATTTAATTGAGAAGACAGAGACAAGAATTCAGGGGAAAGCTGAAATGACTGGAATTTTTAGACCAGAAAATTGGAGAGTAGGAAGCTGTGCAGACAGGAAACTACAGAGATCTGCAGAGGATCTCTCTGAGTCCGTTGCTGTAGAATGGGATTCATAGAAAGAAACTCCCTGAGGCCAGGGAAGAACAACTTGGCGGGGCAGTGAGTACTGAGCAACAATCTTCCATTGTTCTCTCACATTTCTGGATGACTTATAAACAGATACTGACTGCATTTGTTTTGGACTTTTTTTTTTTTTCACAGATGTTTGCATAGCTAACAGCCATGGCAGATAGAGCCAGTGTCTTTCTCAGGAGCAAGGGGCAGGCATACTTACTGCCTTTTATAAAAGCTCCAGGTTTGCTAAACTCAGGATTCTCTCTTGTACCACAATGCACTGCATGTGCCAGTATTGCTCTGTGGGAATTGGGGCTCAGGGAGATAGTGCAGATGTCAACACTGTGGCTTCTGCTATTGCCATGAGTAATAAAATCATTTGCCTCTGATCTAGAAGACTTGTATCTTCTGCCAACATCCTTGAAGCTATGGCAGGCTAATTTCTCAGTTTGTAGGGAGGGTAAAATTTCAGGCCCTTCACAGTATTTGACAGTTTTAATGATGAGTATGGGATGCTGACAGAGTTGTAGCTTTCTGGAAAATAAAGGACGAGGGCCTCATGGGCCAAATAATGGGATTTGGGAGATCACAGTAATTGGTAGCTGTATTAGTCTGTCAGGGCTGCTGTAACAAAATACCATAGACTGGGTGGCTTATAAATGACAGAAATGCATTTCTAACCATCTGGAAGCTAGGAAATCTAAGATCAAGATAATGGCAGATTCAGTAACTGACCCACTTCCTCAAAAACAGCCTTCTTATTTTAACCTCTGGTGGAAAAGATGAGGGGTCTCTCTCTGGCCTCTTATGAGAGCTCTGCCCCCATGAGCCAAATACCTGCCAAAGGTCCTACCTCCTAATGCTATTATCTTTGGGAAAAGGACTTCAACATGTGGATTTTGGGGCAATATAAACATTCAGATGACAGAAGTAGCAAACATAGCAAATATGTTGATCAAATTGTATGGTCAACTGGGCAATAAATGGTCTTCTCCTTTATTGTTGAAGAGGAATTGGGGAGGTGGTTACAGGCTCAAAGGCAGGTGCTCTGGTTTTTGACAACTGTCCTTTGAGGAGAAGGGAGGCTATTCCTTACAAGTCTCACAGTCAGCCTCAGGTCTGTCCTGTTGTAATAACTAGAGCTAATATTAATCCCAGAACAATTGAATATCTATATGGGAAAAATCAATCTTGATGCTACCTTACCACATTCACAAAATGAACAAAAGTATCATCTAAAACTATAAAACTTATAGAAAATCACATCAGATAAAATCATCAAGATTTTGAGAACAGGAAAAGGATTCTTAGGACACAAAAACATCAACTATATGGAAAATGACTAACTGGACTTCATCATCAAAATATAATTCTTCTATTCTTTGAAAGACATTGTTAAAAAAGTAGAAAGCCAACCCAGCAAGTGGAGAAATATTTGCAGTATATATATCTGAAAATATAGATCCAGAATATATATTAAAAAATTCAACTGGATTTTAAAGAAGACAAGAATCCAATGTAAAGTGGACAAAATAAAGATGCAAAAGACACTTCACAAAAGAAGATATGCAAATAATCATTAAGCACATTAAAGATTCCCAACATCATCAGTATCAGGAAAATGTAAATTGAAATCACAAACACTGCACACCAATGTTTGTGAGGATGTGCCACAACTGGATCCCTCATACATTGCTGGAGAAAATGTAAAATGATACAAGCACTCTATGAAGTAGTCTGGTAGTTTTCTTACATACTTACCATATAACTCAGCAATTCCATTCCTCGGTATTTACTTAAGAGAAATGAAAACATATATCCATAAAAAGGCTTTCATGTGAACATTCATAGCAGACTTATATACCCTTAAGCTAGAAACAACTCCAAAGTTCATCAACAGGTGAATAAATAAACAAATTATAATCTATCCATAGAAAAAAGTATTTCCCAAGCAATAAAAAGGAGCAAGCTACCACCACATTAATGATAGTTTAATCTCTAAAACATTAAAATAAGTTTTTACAAATCAAGTATCAATTAAAGAGAGTATTCTATGTGATTTATT
This sequence comes from Plecturocebus donacophilus, assembly GCA_004027715.1. NCBI lineage: Eukaryota > Metazoa > Chordata > Mammalia > Primates > Pitheciidae > Plecturocebus > Plecturocebus donacophilus. Next base: position 49,017 of record PVKP010006340.1, read on the forward strand.
AATATAAAATTTAAAAATAGGCATAAGGAATTTAGATTAGAAGAAAACAGGTCAGTGATTGCCTGGGGCTGGGATTGAGGGGGCAGTGACTGCCAAGGGGTACAAGGGAACTTTGTGGATGGCTATTCATTTTTTAATTTAAAAATATTCAATTACCATATAAAATTATATACATTCAAGGTATATAACATGATGATTTGATATACATATACATTGTATAATGATTACTCAATCAAATTAATTAACACACCCATCACCATCCATGCTGTATGTTAGATTTCCTGAACATATTCATCTCACAACTGAAAGTTTGTACCCTTTAACTAACATCTCCCTGATTTCCCCCACTCCCTATCCCCTGGTAATCACCATCCTACTCTCTGCTTCAGAGTTCAACTTTTATGGGTTCCATATATAAGACAGAACATACAGTGTCTTTATATGTGTTGCTTATTTCATTTAGAATAATGTCCTTCAAGTTCATCTATGTTTTGACAAATGGCAAGATTTCTGTCTTTTTTTATGTCTGAATAATACTCCATTGTGTATATATATGCCACATATTATTTATCCATTTATACTTTGATGGACACTTAGGTTGTTTCTATATCTTGCCTATGGTGAATAATGCTGCAATGAGCATAGGGGTACAGATATCACTCCAATGGCTATTCTTGACTGTGATATGGGAGATATAGTTGTCGAAGATCATCAAGCTTTATACTTAAAATTAGTGCATTTCAGTACATGTAAATCATACTTCAATAAAATTGTTTTTTAAGAAAAGATCTACCAGCTAAAAACAAAGATTAATGTGGTATGTCAAAATGACTCAGAAGCCAACCTTAACAGGGCTTCCACTGTCAAAAGCTGTCAGTTTAAGCATTGAAAAGAGAATGACTATAGATGCTTAAAATAAAAGGAGCATGAAAAAATCATTATTCCCTAGTAATACAGGTGTAGGACATCCCTCCACCACTGGGACACCCTCCATCAAAGAACAGAATTTCATTCTTTGTCTTGAAAATCTCCTCCGTGAGCAGTGATTGTTTTGAAACCAGAACTCCAAAAACAGAATTGCATTTTTTTAGGATCTCAGGTTTATTTCATTTTAAATTATTTATTTAAATATATTTTTTCTTTAACATTTTTAAGCAAAACTAGGAGGGAGTTTTGAAAAGCCAAATTACATCGGCACTGGCTCTTGTGTATCTTGAGAATGCACCTTGCAGACTTTCAACTACTTGACTATTGGCCCTAGCTGCCACACTGTGAAATGCATTGTTTCATTTGCACCCTTAAAATTGGGGCAGAGACCCAAGCCTCCCAATGGCCACTTGTAGACAATGATCAAGTGCCACAGGCTTCCTAAGGCAGCCTGTCCCTGAGAGCCTTAGGACTTGTTCAACTTTAGGCCAACTTTGGCTAAAAGACACCACAGCAGCCTGGCTGGATTTCCATTAGACTTCATGATAGTCCAGGATGCTTTTACCCAACTTTCCTGCATGTCTCTCCTCACTAGGAATCAGATTTGCATCATGGCTGAATGACTCTCCCATCTCTTCCCAGCTCCCTCTCCATTTTCTCTCTTAGACATTTTCCCCAATGAAATCCTTGCAAATTTACTTTCATCTTGATGTCAACTTCTCGGAGGACCTGAACAAATACCCAGCCCAATATTTGATTATCTTTCACGGCCACTGAGGCTCAAGGATGGCTCTCATGCTTATGTTTTTCCCTTTAAACCTCATCTTTGTGGGTTTAAGCCCATTTGTGCCAATACATCAAAGTATTTTTTAATCTTATTCCATCATCTTTTTCATCTGTTGTCTTTCCCATCTTTATGACAACCCAAAATGTGATGAGTAGTTATTACGTCTTCTTCAAATTGTGAATAAAAAAGTATTAAAATGTAGCTGCCAAATGACAGGCCCTTTTGGAAATGCAATCAAGACCTATAATAAGCCTGACAGTACAAAGAAATATATTTTCATAAAGTGAATAAATATTGGGTAATTATGAGAACGTTAAATTATATGCAGTGAGATGGATAGTGCCCTTATATTCAAATTGTACATCTCCCACAATATTTTACACATGGAAGTTGTTTACAATCACTGTCACCAAGATAGCAATGACATCAGAAAAATATAGAAAAGAATATATGAAAGAAGTAATCTTTTGTAGTTTTAGAAAAAAGCTGTCTAGTTCTTCTGTTCTTGATAAAATGAGGATTAGAGCACGGCATAAAAATTTCAGCTCTTACAGCAGCAAGAACTACTCAGTATATGAAATAACCTTCAGAAACAATGTAAGTGGATTCTTTTAAATAAGGATTTGATGGTGAATGGGCAAAAGATGGAAATATGGCTAGAAGAGGGTAGTTCCCCAGCAAAGGCCCCACCCTTAAGCCTGGATACCTCTGGCCCTAAGTAGGAACAGGCATTTCTGTTTCTACATCCAAAAAGTTGCCTTTTAGCCTGCCATACCCTCCTATTCTGTACCCATATCAATCCCAAACCCCAGGCTCCAGAAGCAGATGAGGAGACAAAGAGAAAAGCAGATGAACAGCAGAATGACATAGCAGAGAAAGAGAGAAGAGGAGGGATGTCTAAACACTGAGAGGCGTTCAGATGGGGGTGGCTGCAGGGCAGTGCAGCTGCTGGATGACCAAACTCCAGGGGAAGATCATCTTCCCACTCCAGCCCACCTTCCGACTCCCCATCCATCCCGCTGAAAGCCACTTCCACCACTCGATAAAACCCTGTATTGATCCTTCAAGCCTGTGTGTGACCCAATTGTTCTGGGATGCTGGACAAGAGCTCAGGATACGCAAAGCTGGCACACTGGCCCTATGCCCTTATAAAAAGGCAGAGTCCACTGAGCTGGTTAATGCTTAAGGCGTCTGAGGATGGCACGGCTAAAAGTGCATTGTAACACTGCGGTCGCAGGCACCCACTCCTAGACACTACCGCAGGGCGGGAGCCCAGAGTACTTGCCCAGCTCCTGCACCTGCCCATCTGTGTGATCCCCGTCCTGTCAGGGGTTTGAGCAACACTGATGACCAAACGGGGAAGCCACACCCCTGCCGCACATCTTGCAAAGGGTATCAGGGAACTCACCTGTTTCAGTGGCTTGCTTCTTTGTGTCCTGTGAGAGTTCAAGACAAAATACTTGAGGTAGCAATAATGACAGAGTTTATTTGTGTTTACACTTAGGAACGATTGTGTGGGAGTTATGGGTTTTCTAAACTAATTGTTTTTAGGCTAATTTGAGCAGAGGCCAAGGGAGTGGCAAATAAGCAAGTGAATAAATCATCCCAAAAACTGTTTTATATCATGGATAGCCATGCTAATATTAAAAATAATTTTGATACTTCAGAGGACTCATCTTTCATTAACTTGTAGAGAGCATGGTATTATTTTGAAAAGAAATATAATAGGCCGGAAACAAATACTTTGTAATAAATTTTGTCATTAATAAGAGGTGAAACCTACACATGACTTTAAGTATGCATCCCAACATGACATAATTACAAAGCACTATCCTTGTATAAATAGTCATCTTGTCTAAGATCAAGGTCCTTCAATAAATCTGCAGTCCATTTTGGTACCAAGTTATAGAAACCAGAGTATTATTTTGAATTTTTCCCTCCTAAAATTCACGAACATAGAAAATATTCCACAATGGCAATCAAAACACCCAGAACCTTTACTTGCTATATCGGTTAAAAAAATCAATTGCAGTTCAGCAGTTCACTGTTCTATATAAATTCTGGTTAAACTTTTATCCTTTTTCTCCTCTGGATTCTTCCATTACTCTAGGTGCTATTAATAGAGCTGTTCTCTTACATGTTTCTCTTCAGACCTCTTGAGTCATATGCAACCTTTCATCATTAGTTTAATAGCTAGTGTTATTGATGAGTAGTAATATGCAGAGAGGCTGATAATCACTGGGTTTGCATAGCTGAAATAGATAATAATGAGATAAGTTTCTCATGGATAGTGGGAAAAATATTTCAATGGCTCCTAGAATACAGATGAAGAAACTATACCGTATTACAAAGGACATCTTGATAAAAAAGAGATTCAAAAAGGTCAAAACAGCAACTGGATCTCTGCTGGCATAAATCTCTTCTCAATGGCATTATTGCCTTTTAAAGTCTTTTTTTAACAAGCAAGAATTCAAAGAGGATGTGTTTTCCCACAAACAAGAAAGAGCAAAGTAAAATGCTCTTTTGTTATTTAAGTTAGGGGAGAGAGAGAGACAGAGACAGAGAGAAAGAGAGAGAGAGAGACTAATGGAAGAAATCAAGGGCCTTAAACAGAAATGGCAGAATGTTTTTATACAGGAGTATTTCTGCTGTTTAGAACGCACGGCTGACGACGGAATAGGTAGTGTTCCAGAGAGTGAATCTAAGATATGGCCCTTAAGCTACTTAAAGGCATGACTAAGAGCAAGTCACTCTAAACGATAAAGTAAGTTCTTGGGCTAGAAAAACACAACATGTGGGCATTGAATTAGAATCAAACATTTTGTGAAATGACAAGGAACATGTAAGTTTCTCCCTCACCAGAAAGTAACGTGAGAAAGAACTGGCACACCCTGCCAAAGGAGTGGTGGGGGAGAGTGTCCAAATCACCTCTGGGACTTAGAGTCCCACTCTGTCGCCCAGGCTGGAGCGCAGTGGCACTATCTCAGCTCACTGCAGTCTCTGCCTTCTGGGTTCAAGTGATTCTCCTGCCTCAGCCTCCAGTGTGTAGCTGGGACTACAGGCATGCACCACCATGTACAGCTAATTTTTGTATTTTTAGCAGAGATGGGGTTTTGCCATATTGCCCAGGCTGGTCCGAACTCCTGGCCTCAAGTGATCTGCCCACCTTGCCCTCCCAAAGTACTGGGATTATAGGCGTGAGCCACCGCGCCCAGCCTTTGGGACTCTTTCAAACTACATTTGCTTTAAAGAAATTCTGATGCCCCTGTCCCCACCCCCACTGCATACAATCCATACCTCCTGCTTAAGAATTAATACCCATCTGAGTCACTGGCACTAATCAGTAGGTTATCATATCCCTTGGGAAGGGTGGCACAGAAAGGAGGCTGAGAATCTGAGAACCACTGCTTTAGTGAGTTTATTTTCCTCCACACTTCACGTGCCCCACTGTGCTGCTGAGTGTGCATCAGGTTCTGCTGAGTGGGGCTGAGTGTGCAGCCCCTGACAGCTCCTCGCTCATGGGTGCTCACACGCACAGAGCCTGCAAGGGAAGCCTGGAACCATTCCTTGTGCTCATATGGCTCAGAACACTAGTTTGAGAAGTCCAGGAGAGATCAAAGGACAGAGCAACATGATCACTGCTCTGAGAATCGTTGAAGTCTGTAGTTTCCACTTGAGGAAACTTATCTAAATATGGTCCTCATAATGCATTTGCAGATAGATTGACCTGGGTCTGACTCAAAGGATTTAGAAAATTAATGTAAGTATTAATAAATAATATAGCAGCCTTTCATTCCATAGTTCTGTGTGCATAACAAATACTTGTTGAATGAATGATACATACAAAGATATGGGTATAGCCCACCTCAGCAAGGTTGATTAATGGAAAAGGATTCAAAATTTCTCATTCTATGTCATCACATTGTGCTTCCTCCATTTCCTCAAATATCTCAACCACAAACTCCACTTGGAACAGTTCAGAAACAAGTTTCCCTCCAAATCTTACACTGAATCGGACTCAGGAAACAGTAATAATAATAGCTAACGTGCAGTGAGCACTGCTATATGCCAGGAAGTATGGTTATTAATTTTTCTGTGTCATGTTCTGTAAGACTCACAGAAGTCCTACAAGATGGGAACTACTGTTATTCCCTTTTATCTATGAGAACAATCAAGCTTCAGGCAAATTAAACAATTTGTCCATCTAGCAAGTGGCATCAAGATGACATTCAAAGAACTAGAAAAAGAAGAACCCGAATCTATCTATTGACAAAACCCATACTCTTAACTACTCCTCTACATTGTTACCAAACAGATTTGAAATACTATCTAAGGCTAACAAAGGTTTTCCAAGATGTGATTTAATACATATAAACATGTTTGGAAACTGACATAGCCAAAGAAAAGTATTTTGCTGAAAAAAACTCTTGTTTTAGATACTACAGTTATTTTACTAATTAGGTAGCATAAATGTTTTTCAGAGTTTCCAAAATATGTCAGTTCCTACTATTTATGATGATTACATTCTATAAATTTGCTGTGGACTCTGAATTAGATAATACGGAGCTCTTGCTCTTAGGAGAAATACAGAGTTAGGTTTCTGCAAGCCTCTATTCAACTAACTGATCAATATATAACTTTATTTTTTTATGTGTTTCTGTTTAAGGATGCCTTGTTTAATCTAGATTATTGATTCTTTAATGTTGAACTCACAGCCAACAGCACTGCAACTCATGCCTGAACAAAACTTACATTTTCTCTGTAAAACTTTTCTTTTCTCTGTAAGGCACATCCAGGCCCTCCTGCACTCAGAAGTACTAGACAGCACTTCAGCACTCTGGTTGGGAGCCATTTTAAACAGTGAAATAACCAACAAAAGCACAAAAATGAAAAACTGTGGTTCTAAATAGACCCATAAAGGACCTTGTTGACAGTCAAGAGCTGAAACAGGAAGGCAGAGCATCGCCTCGTGGGATCTCAGCCAGGCACGAGCACAGCACTGCTCTGGGTGTGTCCACAGGTGACTGTAAAAGCACACTGAGTATTGATTTGAAGGGTACAGGAAAATTTTAGCAAGTAGGTGTATTCACAAATACTGAATCTGTGAATGGAGAGGATTGACTGTACACAGAAATTCACTTAAAGGAAATTTGGCAGTTAAACTGAGTGGCAGTAATGATGTACTAGTTCATGCTTTGAGATAGCAGCTCGGAATACGGGTTCTCAACATAAAAGGTTAGCCAGTATAACCCACTGTCCAGCAACACACATATAAAATAATCTGTTATGTTCTGGCTACAAAGACTAAAGCCATGTGGTCTCTGAATCTGTATATTCTAACTCAGATGGGCAGTGGGGTTGTCTCCAAACTGCAGGCCTCCTTCAAGTCTGCTGTGAAGGGCGGTCACTAGCTCCTTTTCTGTCCTGGCCATGTTCACAGTCACTGTCTCCTCAGCATGGAAGGCCTGGGTGTTCTATCTTGCAGTCTGTGGCTGAATGAAACTATAGTCAGAGAGGCAAAGGGCTTTGGGTACCATGAGGGTAGAATACCCTCCAAAATGGAATGCATACACAATACTGCTCCTGCTTTTTGCATTTTGGATTTTTTTTTTATTTTGCCATTTCTTCCTATTGTGACTGTTTTTTGTTTTTTTTTTTCTGAGCAATACTAGGTAGAAACAGCTTAATTAAGAATAATTATAAAAAAATTATTCAAAAGTGTTATTTTAGATGGAAATTATGTTTTTTGTTACAGCAGGTATTTTTTAAAGCATATAGTCTATACACACATCTCAGAGGGTCTTCGGCATCCCTGTTTCTGAGCTTAAATGAATCTTGTTATTTTCTCCATTTGTGCTCAAATAACAGCCAGAAGCTGCTTAGAAAAGCTTGGCCTGGGAGCTAGAATATTGCCTTAACTGCTTGAGTGGCAGTGGCAACTCTTCTTGCAAAGCAAGTCAGGGATGTTTGTGGTAGCAGGGAACTGTTGTTAGAAAGCCATCAAAGCTGCAGTAAAGTCAATGCCCCTTCATCTTACCCCTATTTTCACAGAGTATGGATTTGGGAATAATTGTAGTCATGTACTTTCACAAATTCATTGGGTAATTTGCATTTACTAATCTCAATGTGGAATGAAAGCCAGCATCAAGAATGGGAGTGGTCCCTGGCTGTCATTTCCTGTGATCTCTTTCTGTGTGGTACACCCTCAGAACAGGTGTTCTCTACCCATTGCCTGTACCTTACTCCTGTGTATTAGTAGTATGGAGGTGAATTTGTGTGACAGCTTTATTTTTTTAAATTTCTAATCATGGTAAAGACACATAACATAAAATTGACCATTTTAACCATTTCAAGTGTACAGTTCAGTGGTGTTAAATATACTCACATTGTTGTGTACTCAATCTCCAGAAATGCTTCATTTTCTAAAAGCAAGGTTCTATATTCATGAAACAATAACTCTCCATTATCCTCTCCCCTCCAGCCTGTGGCAAGCACCATTTTACTTTCTGTTTTTATGAATCTAATTTTTCCAGATGACTCTTATGAGTGGAATCATCCAGTAGTCATCCTTTCGTAAATGGTTCATTTCATTTAGCATTATGTCCTCAAGGTTCATTCACATTATAGCATGCAGCAGAATTTCTTTCTTTTTAAGGTTGAATATTCCATTGTACACCACAATTTGCTTATCCATTCATCTGTGGGTGGATGCTTGGATTACTTCTACTTAATGCCTTTGTTTTAAAGTAACTAAAATCTTGTGACACAAAGGTACAACAATGTATATCCTTGGAAAAAAGCTGATTATTATGCTCTCTTTAAACTAAAGAATTAAGCCCATTTCCTGGTCATGAAAGATCTGGTCATGGCTGATGTCATCCTGACCCATTCCCTCTCTGCCTTCCTGTCCCACCTCCTTCACCTCTCTCTGGTTGCTTTTGCTCCTCATCTAAAAGGCCAGGCTTACTCTTACTTCTAGGCCTTTGCCAGTGATGTTCCCTCTGCTTTGAATATTCTCTTTCCGGAGATGTCCAGATAGCGATAGCTTTCTCCCTCCTTCCTTCACATCTCTGCTCAAATGTTAACCTTATCCAAAAGACCTTCGCAGACCAGCCTCCACCAAGAACAACCAGGCCCTTACTTTGCACCCTATTCTCTCTCTGCCTCGCTTTTGCTTCATATTTCCATGACACTCATCACCCGAACTCATATTATATCTTTTCTTGTTTTTATCACCTAGTTTCCCTGCTAGAAAGAAAGCTCTATGAAGTCAAGACTTTGTTTTATTTATACTGTGTGTATTTCTAATGCCTAGAACTATGTCTGGTAAATAAGTGGCCTTCAAAAACATTTTTGTATGATTTATATATCACTTACTATGTGTCAGCTATTGTTCTCAGTGCTTTACAAATGTTAACTCATTTCATCTGTATAAAATTCTAAGACCCAGCTCTATCATTGTCCCTATTTTACAAATAAGAAAACTGAGGGCATAGAGACGCCAAGTAACTTACTCAAGGTCACTCAGCTGGTGTGTGCTGGAGCTACAGTCCACACTGAAACAGTTCGGTGCTAGCAGCTGTGCTCTGAGCACTGTACCATGAGGGAATGAATAAATAAAATGGCCCTTAAGTTACTAAATGAGAGAGAAGAGGTTGCAGATTTTTTCCTTCTCATTATGCATCATAATGTTCTTGCTTGGTGAAAATTTGTGCTATTAATTAGAGATTCAACAGGGCAGAGAATGCAATAGGTTTTTTTCTGCTGCCTTTTTCTACTGCCTTTTCCACTCTGTTGGCAGAGAAAATCCCTGGCATGTGAGGGTACATTTCTCTTCACCTTGGATACTATGTTCAGAGCTTGGTTATGGGCAGTGGAAGTTAGTCTAGGACCTGCCTGACCAAATAGAGGAAAATTCATTTCAGAACATGACAGGTCAGGACATACTAACATCCTTCTGGGAATAAGATTTCTTCATTTATATTTACCAGTCTTAACTGGAAGTGCAAATACCTTACCAAGAAAGGAAGGCACTGTGGTATTTCAACTTCCCTTTATGTTATACACAAATGTCAACCTTTAGAGTCACAGCTTTTTCCAGCACATTCTCCTTCCAGTTTAATTTTTCCTGTCTCTGTTCTCTAGCATTCTCTTTATCCTCCCTTCCCTGGTCTGTGTTGCACACCATGTCCTGTATATTTGGTATCACATCTCAGAATTCCTCTAATGTGCCACTTCAGCTGAACTTGGAAAACACTGGGGTGATTACTAATTTATTGCTGTCTTCTGCTAAGTGCTTAATGCAAGCTTAATAAAAATCAGTGGTTGTGTGTGCCTCTCCTTTGTAGGAATACACTTCTGATAGATGACTAGGTTAGGTCATTGTCAGATGATTTATAGAAAATCTTCTAGGATAATCTACCACCACCATTTCCTTCGTGTCACAGAAGATGCTAATGGGCATATAAGTGGAAATAGAAGCAGAAAAAAAGTAGGAACTATACACCCTCTCTTCCAAAGGCTCGTTGTGAGCAAAGAGGTTAATAGTATGGAATGGGGACACCTAGATTGAGCACAGTAACATCCCAAGAGAATTAGAGTTAGGACGCTAAATGCATTTCCAACCAGGAGGCCAATGTTTACAGGTTCTTAGCCATCAGGCTTTATCTCCTCATTTCGGGTAACAGAGAAGTACTTGTCATTCGTCTCACCATCCACAGGCCCCACAGGGTGCCCGGCCTCCTGCCCCTTCCCTGTTGGATAAGGGCCTTCTCCTACAAAAGGAAACCACTTGTGAGGGATGGTTAAAACCATCTGTCTGCACTCAGAACTAGACTCTTTCAACACAATAATTCATCTTTGTCTTTTAAACTCTCCTCACACAGTATGGCATAATGAAATCACAAACTGCCCCAAGCTCGTCTTTTTCTGGAACCACACAGAATGTTTCTGTTCTCTGGCATTCAATCTCTGCAGTCTCTGCTCAATGTCAGGCTGTGCAGGAGCTGGCCTCTCCCGGCCTCAACCCAAGCATCAGCAAGACAATCGGTAACCACCTAAAGGAAACATGTGGTTTACTTCATTATAACTTCTAGAAATTTGACATTTCTCCCTAATCATGGCTTTCCAATTTCAACTACTCAAAATTTCCATGCAAACTTTTAGGCTTTAAAGAAGTCTTTAAAAGAAGCTGTTTAAGGCCGGGAGCGGTGGCTCACACCTGTAATCCCAGCATTTTGGGAGGCCAAGGCAGGCGGATCACGAGGTCAAGAAATTGAGATCATCCTGGCCAACATGGTGAAACCCCATCTCTACTAAAAAATACAAAAAATAGCTGGGCGTGGTGGCATGCACCTGTAGTCCCAGCTACTCTGGAGGACGAGGCAGGAGAATTGCTTGAACCCGGGAGGCGGAGGTTGCAGTGAGCTGAGATCACGCCACTGCACTCCAGCCTGGCGCCAGACAACAAAGCAAGACTCTGTCCCCCCGACCCAAAAAAAGAAGCAGTATAATTTCTTAATCCTACCATTTCAGTGCCTATGGTTTCATCTATTTTATGGCAACATTTCTGACTTATAATATTTGACTTCTTCAAAATATTGGGATATAGTAAGATTTACTGTATCATTTATTTCATTAGATATAACTTAAATGACATCTTCAGCCTTTTAAATTAAATTTAGAAAATTCCTTAGCAGAATAAGCTCCTGGCAGGGGAAATAAGCGCCATTCTCCATAATAAAAGGAGTGCAGATAACAGGCAGAAACTGTTTCCACTCCTGCTGTTTTACTTTTCTTCATTTCCTTTCTTACTTGCCAGAGGTGGACTGATTTGCTTCAGATTCCATATTTTTAACTGGGATTTTATCTGATTGTCCACTCTCTAGAGACATCATAGCCTGCTTAAATGCATTTCTACTATTGACTTTCCATTCAATCCTTGTAAGATCCAGTTATCAAGGCAGGCTGCTCCGTGGGCAGCACTTCAGCAATGAAGAGGCTGATGTTCCCAAGAAACAAAGAGAAGGTAGGAAGAGGCTCCCACTGAGAGACAAGTTAAGAGAGCTCTGGGTTTTTGCAGGCATAGAGAGGTAGGTTTGTTTGTAAAGAAAATTTTCAAAAAATAAGAAGTACTGATCTTTTTACTGTCTCCATAGTTTTCCCTTTTCCAGACTGCCAAACATGTGGAATCATATAATATGTAGCCTTTTCATATTGGCTTCTTTCACTTAGTAATATTCACTTAAGTTTCCTTATGTCTTTTCATGGCTTGATGGAAAAATAACAATTTTCAAGTGCTGAAAGGAATGGATTGTCAACCCAGAATCCTATATCAGCAAAAAGATCCCTCAGAAATAAATGGGAAATAAAGATATTATCAAATGAATCAAAAATAAAAGAATGTGTCAAAAGCAAACCTACCTCAATAGCATGACTAAAGGAAATTCTCTAAACAGGAATAGTGAAAGAAGGAAGGAGGGAAAAACATTCCAACCAAAAATATGGGTAAATACGATAAGACTTCCATTCTCCTCTTGTGTCTTCCAAATTCCGCTGATGATTGAAACAAAACTTATGCCACTGTTTGATGTGGTTCTAAATGTAAACTGAGAAAATATTTAAGTTCTAAATGTAAGCCGAGAAAAGACTTTACCTTCCATAATAAAAATTGAGGAGAGTAAAGGGAAATATAGGAAGATAAGGGTTATGTACTTCATACACTTGCAAAATGGCACCAGTCAACTGAAATGTCATACAGATATAGTGTAATGTCTAGAGCAACCACTAAAATAGCTATGCAAAGAGATACCCTCAAAAACACTATAGAAAGAGCAAAATGAATTCTAAAATATTTTCAAATAACATACAAGAATGTAGGAAAAAGAAAACAGAGGAAAACAGAAAGAATAAATGAAAAACAAAAATTATAATGGCACAATTAAGCTCTAATATATCAATAATTACATTGAATATAAGTGATCTAAATATACTAATTAATCGACAAAAATTGGCAGAATTGATTTTTTTTAAAAAGAACTACTTTATGGTATCTGTAAGGAGCATACTTCAAATATAATGATACAGGCAGGTTGCAAGTAAAATAATGAAAAAATATACCATACAAACATTAATTGAAATTTTAAAAAACTATAGTAATATGAAACTAACAGTATAAAAAAATTACCAGAGGCATAGAGGGACACTGTAAAGGGACACAGCTTATGTAAAGAGGCTAAATTCACCAAGAGGACACAGTAAAGAAATCTCAAATGTGTATGTGTCAAAAATCAGAGCTTCAAAACATGTGAAGCAAATATTGATAGAACCAAAAGGAAAAATAGACAAATCTATAACTGGAATAAAGCACTTTCTCAACAACTGATGTAACAAGTGGACAGAAAAGGAACATGGATATAGAATAACTCAACAGTATCATCCACTAATAGCATATAATTAACATTTATAGAACACTTCACTCAACAACAGCAGAGTAGACCTCATCCTGGGCCACAAAACAAACCATGGCAAATTTAAAACAATTGAAATCATACAAAATGTTTTCTCTGACCACAATGGAATTAAACTAGAAATTAATAGCAGATAGACAATAGAAAAATCTCCAAACACTTGGAAACTAAACAACACACTTCTAAATAATCTATGGCTCAAGGGGAAGTCTCAGGAAAAGTTTTAAAACATACATTAAGTAAAATGAGAAAAAACACAACATATCAAAATTTGTAGGACATAGCTAAAGCCATGAGGGAAACTTGTAACACTAAATGCATACATTAGAAATGAGGAAAAGTCTCAAATCAATAATCTAAGATCCTACCTCAAAGATCTAGGGGACAAAAGTAAAATAAATTGGAGGCAAGAAGAAAGAAGGAAATAATAAAGATGAGAGCAGAAGTTGATGGAATTGAAAATAGAAAAACAATAAAGAAAACCAATGAAACAAAAGTTGGTTCTTTAAAATTGACAAACATTAAAATTAAAAACGTTTGCTCTGTGGATCTCATGTGAAGAGGATGAAAAGACAAGCTACAGAGAGGGAGGCCATATTTCCAAACTGCATAGCCAACAAAGGGCTGGTATCTAGAGTATAACAGAACTCAAAACTCAAAAGTAAAAATAAACAAAAAACCTTCACAATCCAATTAGAAAATAGGCAAAAGAAATGAACATTCATTTCACTGAAGAGGATATACAGACAGAAAATAAGCACATGAGGCTAGGTGCAGTGGCTCACACCTGTAACCCTAGCATTTTGGGAGGCCGAGGCAGGCAGATCACCTGAGGAGTTGGAGACCAGCCTCCCAACATGGTGAAACCTTCATCTCTACTAAAAATACAATAATTAGCTGAACGTAGTAGCACAGGCCTGTAATCCCAGCTACTCGGGAGGTTTAGGCAGGAGAATTGCTTGAACCCAGAAGGCATCATCATTTAGTTGTGATACTGCACTATAGTTTTGCAAAATGTTATCACTAGAAGAAATTGGCTAAAGGGATCTGGAATTATTAGGATCAACAGTACTAATACTGTTTCATAAGAAAATATTTCTATAGTGAGCCAAGATTGAACCACTGCACTCCAGCCTGGGGGACAGAACAAGACTCCCTCTCCAAAAAAAAAGCACATGGGAAGATGCTCAACAGTATTGTCCATTAGGGAAATCCATATTAAAACCAAAATGAGGTATTATAACACACTTATTAAAATGGCTAAAGTTTAAAAACAAGTGAAAAAACTAAATTCTGGCTAAGATGCAGAGAAACTAGATCCCTCTGACATTGCTAGTAGAAATGTAAAATGGTACAGTCAATCTGATAAACACTTCAGAAATTTCTTTAAAAACTAAACATGCATCTACCATACAACCCAGCAATCATCTTCCTGTGCATTTATCCCACAGAAAAACTTATGTTTACACAAAAACCTCTACATAAATATCTATAGCAGCTTTATTGAGGATAGTCCCACTGAAAACAGCTTGGATGTCCTTCAGTGAGTGAATGGTTGAGCAAACTGTGGTAAATCCACATCACAGAATACTATTCAGCTATAAAAGGAAATGAGCTAGGGATACATGCAACAACCTAGATGAACCTCTAGAGAATTAGGCTGAGGGAAAAAAGCCGATCTTAAGATGTTACATATTGTATGTTTCATTTATATATTATTTTTGAAAAGACAAAATTATAGAAAGAAAAGAATTAGTAGTTGCCAGAAGGTAAGGACAGATGAGGGAGGGAGGGAAGTGGATCAGACTAAGAAAAAGAGAACAGGAGGGATCCTTGTCATGATGGAAATGTTCTCTATCTTGACTGTATCAATGTCGATATTTTAGTTGTGATACTGTACTGTGGTTTTGCAAAATGTTATTACTGGGAGAAAATGGCTAAAGGGATCTGGAATTATTAGGATCAATACTATTAATCCTGTTTTGTTGGAAAACATTTTTGTAGTAATATATATAGCATGCTTCCATTTCATCAAGAGCAAACAAGAAAGCCGCCAACCTCTAGATATGAATCACTGGGGTAGAATGTCTGTAAAGATGGTTCCTAGTAAGCCCTGCTTCTCTCTTTTGCTCTAATTTGTTACATTGCAATAGATATCTGAGACATAATTGTATGTATGTCAATGTTTAAAAGACAGATGATTGTGAAGAAAAACATACCTGTCAATCATGGTTGCTGAGCAGTAGCAGTAGAAGTAAGAGAGAAGTGATTAACTTTTACTTTATATATCTTTATATTGTTTTACTGGTTTCTACAAGTATATATTAGTCCATAATTCATAGAACATCAATTAAAGAAAACTTTTACTAGGAAACAAAAATGTTCTATTTTTTATTAAACTCCGGCTGTGAAAAAGTATCTTCCTCTGATTTCATTTTTATCTTCTGTCCTTTGCTGCAGCACTCTGCACACCTCAGTTTTGGATAGCTGTGTGTAATGTTGGTTTCATAAACACCTTTATAAATCAGTTTTTTAAATAAAGGCCAAAAGCTTATACATTCAAAGTAGCTGTAGATTTGCAACTAAAATATCCTTAATCTTCTTTAAATAAGCTATAAAAACTAAGCAAGAGATAGTCATTAGGAAAATTGATTTAAAAATATTCTTACTAACGCAATCTGTAAGATGCATTAGAAAAGTGCATTAGCACACATAACACTTTATCAGCCTGTAAAATTTTCACTAGCTTTCTCTGCTCTTAACAGTGCAGGAAATCTCGAGGAAATTTATCAGAAGAATAAGAAAATGATCATGTTTTTGCTGTGAGTTGCAGTTTTCATTAGTATTACCTTTCACATTTATCGAATTCTTGATTTCTTTAAGATCTTTCTGAATTTCTTATAGGCCCTGAAACTCCTAGCCAAGGCCATTTTCATTAATTCAGTTGAACAGATTTATATCTATAGTGTGTACTATGTGCTAGATACTATGCCAGGTGTTTGAAGAAAGAAAATGGGAAAATTAAAAACAATAGAAAAAGCAAAGGAACTATCAATCACTACACAACAATCTAGTAAGAAAAGTAAAACATTTTCAAAAACTATATAATGTGCTGGTGGTAAAGCCAGAAAGACTAGACAAAGCAGATTCCATTTGAACTAGTCATAGGGTGGTAAGATTGAATAGGAGTTTGGCAGGAAAATAAGATAAGGAACTATATTCCAGATACACTGAAGTGTGCAGAAAAAAAAAGGAAGTATAGAAGAACATAACGTGATTGAGGAAGAAAATGTAGTTGGTGAGTATGTAGTCTGTAGTTTCTGATGAACAGGGAATAGAAGTGACAAGAACACAGGATCTTTTTACATTAAAATACAAGTTCTTTTTCAACAAGAGTGTCAGTTCAGTAGGGGGAAAACAGTCTTTTCAAGTGATTCTGGAACTAGATATTCACATGCAAAGATTAGACTCCTTCTCTAGACCATACACAAAAATTAATTCCAAGTGGATTGCAGACTTCAATGTAAATGCTAAAACTACAAGATACTTAGAAGAAACCATGGGAATAAATCTCTATGATCTTGGGTTTAGTTAGGCAAAGTCTTCTTAGACATGATCTAAAAAATATAAGCAATAAGAGAAAAGAAAGATAAACTGGAATTTATCAAAAATTTAAAAATTTGTACTCTAAAAGACATCATCAAAAAAGTTAAAAGACAACTCTAAGAATGGAAGAAAATATTTGCAAATCATAGTATATCTGATAGGGAATTGTATACAAGACTATATAAAGAACTGCTATACTTCAACATTTTAAAAAGACAACTCAATTTTAAAATAGGCTTTTAAAAGTGACCATAAAAGAGGAATTAAACAGATATTTTTTCAAGGAAGATATGCAGGTAACAAATAGGCACACAAAAAGATGCTTGACATTACTAGTCATTAGAAACCACAATGAAATAATAATTTCATATCCATGAGGATGTCTATAAGAAAAAAGACAAATAATAACAAGTGTTGGTGAGGATGTAGAGAAACTGGAACCAATATACATTGCTGGTGGGAATTTAAACTGGTGCAGCCCCTTTGGAAATAGTTTGGCTTCCCCTTCAAAAGGTTAAACACAGAATTATGATAGGGCCTAGCATTCCAAATATATACTCACAAGAAACAGAAACACATCCACACAAAAACCAGCAGATGAATGTTCACAGTGGCATTATTCACAGTAGCCAAAAAGTGGGAACAACCCAAATGTCCACAAACTGATGAACAGATAATCTCAATGTAATATATCCATAAATGTAATACTATTCCAGGATAAAAAGAAAAAAAGTACAGATCCATACTGCAACAAGAATGAGCCTTGAAAATGTTATGCTGAGAGAGGAGCCAGTTGTAAAGACTACATACTGTAAGATACCATTTATACAAAATGTCCAGAATAGGCAAATCTGTAGAGACACAAACTAGATTCGTGGTTTTCAGGGACTGGGTGGTAAGATTGAGGGGGAAATGGGATTGACTGCTAATGGGTGAGGGATTTCCTTTTTGTCCTCCTGAGAATGTTCTAATATTGATTATGGCGATAGCAGCAAAACTCTGTGAATATACTAAAAAATATTGATTTATACATTTTAAATGGATGAATTGGATGGTATGTGAACTATATTTCAATAATGCTGTTTAAAAAGATCTGTTAAACCAAAACAATCAAAAAACAAAAACCCCAGACTCAGAGCCAGACTACTTAAGTTGAAATCATGCTCTTTCATTACTCATTACGAAGCTCTGAGCTACTTACCTTCTCTCGCCAGTATCTCTATCTAATAAATGAACGATTACTTCCAGCTGAGATCTTCAGGGAAATTTTTACAGAGATGGAATTTGGGTCGGTCTCAAGGACAGTGCTTTTCAGGATTGCAAGATGAAGACCTTAAAAGGGAGGAGAAATGAACTAGTACTTTGAAAACAACTATTGTGCACCAGGGTCTGTGCTAAGCATTCTGCGCACATTATTGCCCTCTGCTTTGTAGTCATGAAAAAAAACAAATCCTGAAAGTGAAATCATTTAAAGTGAACAAGTAGGGGTTCAATTGCAAGCCCAAGGTCTCCTGTGTCTGGCTTGAGCAACACCTTTGAGAAGGGAAGCTCAGGCATCCGGTGGAGGAAGCAAGGTAAGGTTTCTCTGGCAACATCCAGGGGCAGTGAGTGGCAACTGGACTTTTTAGAATCTTTAATGGCCAGATAGATTTTCTGCATATCATTCTATGGGTGATGAGGAGCCATGGAATTGCTCATCAAAAAAAAAAAATAGCAGTAGTGATATGGATGCATGCTTACATGTAGAAGTCCAGTTCATCTTGTACCTTATTAGGCAACTCAACTCTACCTTTGAAAAAACTTGCAATGTTACTGAAAATAGACAAAGTCTGACAAGCTGGCCTTTGGTCAATTTTCCAGTAGAAAGTGACTTGCTTCCACAATTTAAAGATGACTTTAAAAAGTGAATTAAAACTTGTTCTGTGTCTGAAAGTTTAATTTCAGGTGCTGATTGTTACCAAATGATAGACTGATTTCGATGTGAATGTTGGTGCTAAGAATACATATTAGAAGGTTTTAAATCTAATTAAATCTCTGAGAAGATGAACAAAAATTGTAGTTTCACTTTACGCAAGAGCTCGGTGAAAAGGAAAACCATTCAAACGGTGTATGTGCTTTTATTTCATGGTGCTTTGTTTCACAAGTCGAGGAGGCATCATGAATGCCTTGCCTCTGCCTCCTACTTGGAAAGAGATTCTTTCAAAGCTAGTAACAAGCATAGTGTCCAGCAAGCATTTGAAGTGCCTAGGAATGGTCAGACCTGGCATGCCAAGGTAGGCACCACATAGTTGAAGGAACAGGTAGCAAATGTGTGTTCAGCCCCATCCCAGGAGGGACCCCAACTTTAGGTCATGCTGCTACATTGGTGCCCCGAAGGGCCATGGTGCTCTTTCTAAGGCAATGGTTCTCAAGAGAGATGCTACACTTTCTAGAATGGGTGCATTTGGGGAAAAATGAGGAGGTACATTTTGGTTATTGTAATGATTGGGATCTTCCACTATAACTTTGTGGCCAGTGGTCAGAAAATATTCTGACAATCCTGAAAACCAGGACTAGACAGTGAAGACTTTCCCTGCATTCTACATGATTGCTAAATCTACTGCCACATTAGTTATTACATGAGTTTCTCTGAGACTAGACCCTAATTCTATTTTACACACCGACAGAAAGCAGTTTCTATGTGGTGTTAATACATACTCAATTTTCCAGCAATGACACTACCATGGAAATGGTGGGAAGACTGTGAAGTTTGCTCATGATTTTGTGAAGAGTTGTTCACCATCACAGAACATGTCACCAAGGATGATGTCATTCATGGTATTGGGACTACCAGTTAGAGACATAAGAAGTAACTTGCATTTGTAATTACTGTAATTGTTGTTTTTATTTTGTCCAAATATATACGTACATATATATATATATATATATATATATATACACATACATATATATATATATACATATATATATATATATTCTCATTTGGCTATTATTTTAAAATGTTTACTCTGATCATCAATGTTTAAATAATTTATTTATTTTTGGGTTATCTAGGCTTTTCAATACTACCTCCATAAATTGTACAATTTCTCTACAGCTTCCTTTGGTAAAGCTTCCATTTCCTAATCTATCCTTAATTTTTTGTTGCCTATGGAAGAAAATGAGCTCTAATGTCTTTACATAGGAGACTAACTGTATGCACTGGCATGTGCTGGAATTTCAAGGATGCATATATATTTTTGGTGCTGCTTTGTTTCTACCCTGTCTGATTTTATAGCACATGAAATTAATGATTGTGACATCATACATAAAGCCCAGCTCATTTGCAAGAATATTAGACTTTCTCATTTTCTCCACATTGACAGTGACAACTTGCTTTAGCATCTAATCTTGACTTTAATTAAGGTGATTTTATTCTCCCTTCTATCACACACTTACAATTTGGCCTGCTATTACTCAACTCAACCCTGGTTTCATTCTAATTCCACCCTTATCTCCACTCTTCCACTTACTTATAACTCTTCTGCCAAATAGCTTCTCATATTCTTACTTTTTTAAAATCCAAAAGTATTCATTATAGGCATCGGGCTAGTTCATTATATCTTCTAATGTGATCAAGCTGAGTATTATATACTAAGTACATTATCATTTAATTATAAATTATTCTCCTTTGTATTTATTACATTATATTGGTTTTTTGAAAATATTTGTATTTGCTCTCTCTAAATTTCCTTTCAGAAGAGTAAAAAGAGTGTACTTATTTGTTTTAAAACTCTATGAAATATGTGTTGTATTAAGGGGTCATAGTACTCCTATTATTGTAACAAAACACTCTTCACATTTTATATCTGAGACAATGGAATGTGTCTTACTCAAGATTACATATAAAGAATGAGTTTTGCCATTTTAGATACAGTTAGAACACTTGGCTTCTCCTTCTATTCTCAGTTTCTGAGACTGTATTCACCATTAAAATGCTTTATCATGCATGATTTAGATACTCAATAAATATAAGTTAGGTAGAGATGGTTATGACAGCTCTGTATAGAACTAATTATCAATAATAACAGTGTGAGAAATAGCTATTATGTATTGATCATCTGCAGGCATCAAACTTAAAAGTTTCCATTTATTATTATCTCATTTAACACTAATAATAATTATGCTAAATAGGTATGTTGTTATCCATATTAGTAGATGAGGAAAATGAGGCTTAAACAGACTGGTACCTTGCTCTTGATCACAAGGCTAGTTAAGTGATAGGAACCTAGACTCAAACTCAGGCCTCTCTATCCCAAATGCCCATGTTTTCTGCCACCAAAAAGGATAAGGTTATTCAGTTTTGTATTAACGAATATGAAACATAAAAATAATATTTTGGATTACAGAGGAAGGTAGGAGTGCTTTCAATAAATCAATAAAGGAAATCAATAATCCCTATAAATATTTTAAGTCAAGAGGATTTAAGGAGGTAAAGATAATATAACCCACATGGTGGCATACCAGTTTTCATGAGCCATGCCACAAAGATATTCCCCTTTTTTCGACTTGAAATTAATTCACCACATAATTTTTTCACAAGGATCAAACCAAACAATAACTTGTACTATTCAGAATGGTAGCCAGTAGTTATATGTAACTATAGAGCATTAGAAACGTGGCTAGTCTGTAACATAAAAATAGCACATAGACTAATTGAACAGAATAGAGAACTCAGATATAAATCCATACATTTATAGCCAACTCTACTTTGACAAAGGCACTAGAACATACAATGAGGAAAGATACCCTCTTCAATGAATGGTTCTAGGAAAACTGGACATACACATGCAGAAGAATAAAACTAGACCCTTATCTATCATAATATGCAAAACATGACAATGTGGACGAAAGACTTAAATATAAGACTCAAAACAACAAAACTGCTAGAAGAAAACATGAAGGAAATCTTCATGACATTGGTATATGCAAGGATTTTTTGGCTTAAACCTCAAAAGCATGGGCAACAAAACAAACACAGAAATGAGATTATACCAAACTAAAAAGTTTATGCACAGCAAAGGAAACGGAGCCAAAAGACTACACACAGAATGAGAGAATACATTGGCAAACTATGCATCTGATAAGATGCTACTATTAAAAATATAAAAGGAACTCAAAAAACTCAACAGTAGTGAAAATCCCAACTAAAAAATGGGCAATAGATGTGATCTCAAAAGAAGACATACAAATGGCCAATAGACATATGAAAAAATGCTCAACATCGTAAATCATCAGAGAGGTGAAAATCAAAAACACAAGAAGTTATCATCTCATCCCAATTAAAATGTCTTTTATCAAAAAAGCAGGCAACACATCAGTTAAAAAGCTTCTGCTCAGCAAAGGATACAATTAACAAAGTGAAGAGACAACCCACAGAATGAGAGAAAATATTTGCGAACTGTTCCGTAGATAAGGGATTACTAACAAGAATATATAATTATTAGGAGCTTATTATAGGAACCCAAACAACTCTATAGGAAAAAAATGAATAATCTGATTTAAAAAATGTGCAAAAGATTTGAATAGACATTTTTCAAAAGGAGACATACAAATGGCAAGCAGGCGTATGAAAAGGCGCTCAACCTCATTGCTCATCAGAGAAATGCAAATCAAGACTACAATAAGATATCATCTCACCCTAGTTAAAATGGCTTATATCCAAAACACAGGCAATAACAAATGCTGGTGTGAATGTGGAGCAAAGAGAACCCTTGTGCACTGTTGGTCAAAATGTAAATTAGTACAACCACTATGTAGAAAAATTTGGAAGTTTCTCAAAACACTAAAAATTGAACTACCATATGAAACACCAATCCCACTGCTGGGTATAGACCCACAAGAATGGAAATCAGCATGTCAAAGAGATATATGCACTCCTACATTTGTTGCAGCACTGTTTACAATAGCTAAAATTTGGGAGCAACCCGAGTGTACATCAACAGATGGATGGATAAAGAAAATGTGGTATATACACACAGTGGAGGACTATTCAGCCACAACATAAAAAAGAATTAGATCCTACCATTTGCAACATGGATGGAACTGGAGATCATTAAAGTGAAATAAGCTAGGCACAGAAAGACAAACGTTCCATGTTCTCATTTATTTGTGGAATCTAAAAATCAAAACAGTTGAACTCATGGACATAGAGAGTAGAAGGATTGTTACCAGAGGCTGGGAAGGGTAGTAGGGTGCTGGCAGTGGGGAGGAAATGAGGATGATTAATGGATACAAAAAATAGAAAGAATAAATGAGACCTATTATTTGATAGCACAATAGCATGTGCTATAATAACTTAATTGTACATTTATAGTCAATAATAACTTAATCATACATTTTTAAAAGAGGAGTAATTTGATTGTAACTCAAAGGATAAATTCTTGAGGGGATGGATGCCCTATTCTCCATGATGTGCTTATTTTACATTGCACATCTCTATCAAAGTATCTCATGTACCTCATAAATATATACACATACTATGTACTCACAAAAATTAAAATTAAAAATTAAAATACATTTTTTAAAGACAGGTAACAGTAACAGATGCTGGCAAGGACATGGAGAAAGTAGAATTTGTGTAAGGTTGGTGGGAATGTAAATTAGTACACTATGGAGAACAGCATGGGGGTTCCTCAAAAAACCTAAAAATAGAGCTACCATATGATCTATCAATTCCACCACTGGATATATATCCAAAAGAATGGAAATCAATATGTTGACAAGATATCTTTACTCGCATGCTTTTTGCAGCACTGTTCACATAGCCAAAATACGGAATCAGCTTAAGTGTCCATCAACGGATAAATGGATAAAGAAATGTGATATCTATATATGGAATATTATTCAGCCATAAAAAGAATAAAATCCTGTCATTTGCAGTAACATAGGTGGAACTGGAGGTCATTAGTTTAAGTGAAATAAGCCAAGCACAGAAATACAAATTTTGCATGTTCTCACTCCTGTGGGAGCTAAAAAAGTGGATCTCGTGAAGACAGAGAGTAGATTGGTTATTACCAGAGGCCACAAAAGATAGAACGGAGGTGAAGATAAAAAGAAGTTGATTAATGGGTACAAATATAGAGTTTGACAGAAGACATAAATAAGATCTACTCTTCTAGATTAGTAGAGTGGCTATAGTTTACAATAATCTATTCTCTATTTCAAAATAGCTAGAAGAGAACAATTTGGATATTTCTAGCATAGAGACAAGACAAATTCAGTTCATGGATATTCCAATTATTTTTATTTGTTCTTTACAAATTATATGAATGTATTAAATTATAACATGTATGTAATATGGAACTGTGTATGTCTTATGCATCAATAAAATGCTGTTTAATAAAAAATGTGGCTAGTCTGAAATAAGATGTGCCGTAAATGTAAAATACAATCCAGATTTTTAATACTTATTATAAAAAAGAATACAAAATCTCAATAATTTTTATTTTGATTATATGTTGAAATGATATTTCAGAGATACTGGACTAAATAAAATGTTATTAAAATTATTTTTTTAACCAATAAAAGAAACAGGTTTCTTTTATTAATACAACTTATGGATAATTTTAAATTACATATTTGGCTCACATTTGTAGTTCATGTTATATTTCTATTAGATGGCACTATTGTGGAATATATGTCTTTGAAAATAACCAGGCTTAAAATTAAATCATGGGAAAATTTTTTTTGAACAACAAATGCAAAACAATAAGCAATACCCAATACTAAAGCACTGGAAATTTTATTTTATTAAAGTTTTGGTCTTAGCTTTTGTCTACCAGTGAATAGATGTGCAAAATTTGACACACCATTTAAAAAGTCTATTAACCTGTTTCTGTAAAATCAAGATAATATTTACATTGCTTACCTCACAGGGTTGTTATAAATAATTATTTCATTCATTCTAAAAAATATATCAAAGGTCTAACGTGGTGAGCCAGGGATACCAAGAACGTAAGTTGTTGTACCTGCCCTCAAGAGGCTACAGTAGAAATTACAGACTGTTGCAGGGGCAACGACAGAACCATTACGAAGTATCTTGTGACTGGCACTCTGCTTAGGGATTAAGGGAAATTCAGCAGAGGACTTGGCCTCTGATCTGGCTCCCTGAACCTGAAGCAGAGTAAACCAGGTAGAGAAGTCAAGGAACACCTTGTCTTCAAGTCCCTAAGGTACAAAAGAGCAGGTTGTGCTCAAGGAAAAATAGGAGTGGTTAAGGTCTGGGAAGTAAAGGCGGAGAGGGAGTGCCTTATTTCCAGTATGGACAGTTCTGGTTGGAAGGTTCTGATGCCGGGAGAGAGAGGAGAAAAGAGGAGCCGCAGTCACTCATGAGCTTTGACTAATATCAAAATAAATGGAACTTCAATGCTTCTGATTAAAGAAATTATTGATTATACTAAAGAAAGATTCCTTTAACAAGATAATATTCTTTATTGTCTATATTATAATATCATTTTGGAATCTTTCTTTTCTTCTTAGAGAAAAGATGTTAGAAAAAGTTAGAAATACAAATTAAGAGGATTTAATAAAACAGTATTCAATAATTAATTTCTAGAAAAATTATGTGGAGTGATTTTTTAAATATCTGCTCAACTCTCTAAGTTAGAACAGTGCCTCACGAAAGGGTCCACATTCTCAAAAGGACAATGGCATGGATGCCTGGGGGAAGGGGCAGCTTCTCAAAACAACCTAAGCCTACAAGAAGTCATTTAAATCTACCAGCATTTCCAAAGACTGGACTAGTTGCTAGAGATTAATGTATTTCAAAGTTACCTGTAGCAATACTACAGTCAGTATGATAGGTGACTTAAAATTTTTTATGGTACTATATTTACATGAAAATCACAATGAAGGTAATGGGGTATGAATAGTACTTTAAAGATTATATGTTTGCACATAACATACTTTAAAAGGCATTTTCAAAAGCAAAAATTATGGCTACTTTTTAATGTTTGTATTTTCTTTAATGCACTTTTTACAGAGCTTACTGTTTCAAGAACAATAAAAATAAACATTAATCTCAAATGATTTAGAAGATGTGGGCATACTATAGAATCTAAAAAATGAAATAATGCTTTATTTTCACCATTAAATTTATATTACTTAATAAAACAATATGCCATAAATAAGAGTGGAGACAATAAGATAAAATCATGTTATTGGATAGATAATTTTTAAATCTCAGAAAATAAGATAAAATCATGTTATTGAATAGACAATTTTTATTGTTTTCCTTTCAAATCATGAACGAATGAGAAGATTAAAAGGAAGTTTTTCAGCAAAAGTCTATTATTTACAACAAATGGCTTTGAACGACAAAATAAATTGATACTTCAGTGCTTCTGATTGAAGAAATTATTGATTATACTAAAAAAGGATTCTTTTAACAAGATAATATTCCTTTTCTGTTGCCAACAAATTTCCTACCAAGTATTGTAATTGCTTTCTGCTTTTCTGCTTTCTGGTCATAATCTCATCTTTTCAAGGTCTCTCATCCTCTACAAGAACCACTCTTATCTCTCAGAAGACCTCAAAAGGGAGAAACCAGGAACTGCTTTGTCTTTAGTTAGAATTTGTTCAGGTCCCACTTCCTACAAAAACTCTAGACACAACAACAGCAACAATCTCTATTACACTGGATTCCAGAGGAAAATGTGAATCAGGCGGTTTTAGAACACAAGAAAGAATCACCAGGAATCACCTCACAAGAGTCAGCAGTGGGTCAGAGTCACATCCTCCTGCTATGTCATGTTCTGCCTTCCATCTGTATTCCTTTAATATCTTGGATTTATTCTTTTCAAACTGGGGTATTTGGCAATGTGCCACAAAGCCATGAGATAAACACAAGATCTTCCTGCTGCATATACTTACCTTGGTAGCACTTAACTTTATTATTATAAAAGCTATTGTTTAGGGGTTCATTGAGTCAGCAAATGTTTTTGAGCACCTGTTGTATGGCAGCAGTTTATTGGGAGCAAGGGATAAAATAGTGAACAAGACGTGGACCTTTTAGCCTATTGGAAAGGAAGGGAGCGAAGAAAGGAAGGAGGGAAGGAAGGAGGGAGGGAGGGAAGAAGGGAGGGAGAGAGGAAGGAAGAAAGGAAGGAAGGGAGATTGGAAAGAAAGAAGGGAGGGAGGGAGGAAGGAAGAAAGGAAAGGAGGGAGGGAAGGAAGGCGGGAAAGGAGAAGGAATGTAACTATAAGTTCTCTGAAGAAACAGAGATTGGAGCCATAGAAACTAGTTGGGGAAAGGAGTAAACCTCTTTAGCTAGAGTGAGCAGAGAAGGATTTTTAAAACAGGTGGCATTTCGGCTTCAAGAGAAGGAGACAGGCAAGCTGGGTTAGGGGAGAGCAATGCAAAAGTCATCTGAAATCTTAAGGTCAAACATAAATTTCATATTTGTCAGTTGCAGCTTCCTTGACTCCCTGCTACTCAAGGCTCTTCAGTTGATGTTTGGGGAACTTTTCCCAGAAGAAGTCCATGAATTCCACTGTGAGAGGTAGAAATGGTGGATAGAAAACACTCTCCTTTTCCCTGTCTCTATTTAAGTTGGCAGCTTGCAACGGCTATAACTAAGTACTCAGAATAACTTTCAAGGGAATAAGCTGATACATCTCAAATATGGAGGGAAAGATTGTATTTTAACTAGATTTATAAAGCTCTTCAGCTTTATGTGGCACTTGCACTTTGAGATAGATATTTCCACTAATTAAAATCAAATGAAACTAAGGTCTTCTTGGCCCACTTTGATGCCTTCTTTTTGTCTCATGTGGTCGTATTGCTACAGAATGGTAATTGTTTCTATATATATAGCCATAGAAATCACAATTTAAAAATCTTACTAAATTACTGTAAATTTCACTAAATAGTTATACATTTACTTTTTGAAAGGCTCTGGTTTCACTGGAGAAATCTACAGAGAGAATTTAATTTAGGCAAGCTTCTTGAAAGAGGGATAATTTTGTCTCACTTTGTCTTTGTACTGCTAATAATGCCTTGCACAGTATGAGGGACATATTAATGTTCAACAGACACTTAATTAACTAAATTGAAGTTTTAATTTTATATTGGAATTGATAAAGGGTACCAAAGATCTCTTGGGCTCAGATATTTGTCACTACAATTAAATTCCAGTGAAACAGAAGAATAGGTGTGCTCCATATAGTACATGATTTTCTTCACAATAATTGGATTTGGCTAGTACTTTTGATTTCCTACATACTCTGTACTTCTAACTCCTGTGAAATTCTATTCCTGACAGATCCTTCATATTCTTGATAATGTGCCTAACAAAATGCTGTAACACAATGAAGCTGAGAAAGCAGGAAGTAATTATAGCTTTGTGGAAGGATGAACAGCTACATCCATGAAGCATCTTTTGAAACTGTTCTAAGAGGAGTTGTCCTTATTGCCCTACTGAAATTACTCAGAGAAAAAAAATGTAAGAATGTAAGTGATTTCTTCAGATGTGATTTTATTTTCCTTAGGTTTTCAAATTGCTTTCTAAACCAAAGAAATTTTTTTTACAATATTAAATGAACAGTATGCTGCACACTAAGAATGGTACATCAATGTGAGATTCAAATATCCTTGATAGTGAACAATACTGCAATTTGGCTTCCGTTTCCTATTTACAAATTTAAAGAAATGATAATACATACAATGAGAAGATGAATTAAGAAACAAATTAAGTCAACCATCACCACTTGGGTTAATTTTTTAGTATGCGTATATCAATGTATATATTTACTCTTCAAAAATAATTTTTCATTCCATTAAGCAAACTATATTATGATATATAACATTCATTTCTATTTTGAATTTTTATCTAACCAAGGCCACAACATTATAGACATAAGGAGAAATTATTCCACTGTCGCTATAGTAGATGTTTCTTTCAACACTGGGCTGAGATCTTTTTGTCCCAATGGACAGCTTAAACTTCCTAGAAAAGAGTGGCATTCTCTCTTAATCTGTAGTGAAAGCAGTAATGACTGGCCTTTAGTCTACCTTATTGTGCCTGTACTTTTTTGCTGGAATCTCTTTTACTTTGGGTTTCATATTTACCCCTATCATTGACTGAGACCAGAGGAAAATGTGAATCAGGCAGTTTTAAAACACAAGAAAGAATCACCAGGAATCACCTCACAAGTAACAGGAGGTAAGGGTCACATCCTCCTGCTACATCACGTTCTACCTTCCATCTATGTATATGGAGGGGCCCCTTCAGTCTGACTACCATATTCCATCTCTGCTAAAACAGAGCAAAGCTCCTGGATACTCCAATCAAGAAACAATGGTGGAAAGCCAAATTAGGAACGAGGGCAGTTGATTTTACATTTTACAATAGCAGGAAGGAATGAGCATCAGAAGTTTAAATTTTTAATCATTTAATTTGAAAGATGAGGTTTAAAAAAGGGAGATGACTCTAATTGAAAAACCCAAACTTATGGACTGTTTTATACCTGCATGGAAATTGGAATTAGGCTTCCAAAATTCTCCTTTGGTTTATATGTTCAGAAAAATTGTTCTCAGACATCCTTCACCAATATTTCCTACTCCCAGAGTGCTTTCCATAAATATTTATGTGAAAATTGATTTGACTCTCTTCTAGATTTTCTGGCCTGCTTGCCTATTCAATTTTTTTTCCGCTGCCAAAATGAAACACTGAACACAGAGTGGTTAAACAGCTAAATACACAGGCTGTAGTAGACTGAACTCTCATGCATGACACCTGAAGACCCACAGGTAAGCTCCACATCTAGGACTATTATACCACTTCAGAGCCTCCATGGCTGAACTTCCTCACAGAGAGTTCATTTGTTAGAAAAGTACTTGTCATTTCTACCCAGAAGTTAACTATGGTTCTTTCTTACTTTCTTGATTGTCGCTTTCATATGGTGAAAAATATTCTTCTGCTATAATAAGTTGGATATGCTTATGAAATGAAGAAAATAGACCTAACATTCTAGTTATCAAATCTCCAGGGGAAACACTTTGTTTGTCTAACAGCTTCACAGGCTGCTCATTAGTGTAAATCCCTTTTTTGGTCATTTCTGGAGTGAAGTACATTCTTTGCTGATGTAGAAGTAGTATCAACTCCTTGAATTCAAGTTGGAATTTCAACAAGAGAGGCGAAGCACAGAGGGTTCTACTTATGTCATAATTTACTATTTTGGCACATTCATATGATTTTAAAAGAGGACTGTGCGTATTTCTCACTAAGCTGCCAGGTGGTTAAGGGTTATATATAGTTGAAGTCCCAAACATAAAATTTTTGTTGTGGACGAAGATTATGCACATTTGATGCATATTTGATGCTACAGGCATTTCTCAGAATGGCAAGAAGAAATTCTGTTTGGTTGTTTAGTGGGACAGCTGTTGTGCCCAGTACACTCACTAAAGACATTTTCCTGACAAAGTTCTAGCCAATCATTTTTGCCTGGAGGCCCAATGTAAAGGCCTCCTTGCAAATCTCCTCAAGAGTAGGAAGAACAGCAGGTGACTATATCCCAGAGATCCAATGCTCATCCTAAGCTCAAGTGAAGCAGAGATCTTCAATGTCTGAATAATGTACTAAAACTGGTTCTCAACAAATTACAGAGAAATGAGTATATAAAAATGGAACTAATGCTGGCACCAATGCAGATAAAGGCAGCATCAGACTATTGCTTTTAGAGGCATTATTTGACAAGATATTTCAAAATCAGGATTTAAAGATACAAACTCAGAGAAAAGTGTTGACTTTCAAGTCTAGCAATACACTGCTTGTCTGCAAGATATGAAGAATACACACGGTGGAATCACACAAAGGGCTTTGAAGGGGTTCCCTTCTATGTTTAAGTATGTAAATGACCATATGAAGTGAGGGCTGATAGGGAGATCTCAGAATGTCGTATCCATAATGACTGTTCAAATGAAGAGTACAACAGCTGCTAAAGAGTTGGTAAGAATAGGTGATTTAGGAGTTGTTAGCTGTCAGTTTATACAGTCATTAAAATAAGAAATTCCACAAATTACACTGTCAACTATTTGGATTTATACAGAACATTTCCAAATACAAAAGCTATACAAATAAATCACTACCGTCATATATGCCTCATTTTTGAGAGGCCTTACCTTCTAAGCAGATGTTTCAGTAAAGGTGCAATCTTTTATTTAATTCCTACTTAACCTATAAGATACATTTCAAGATAAAGACTGGTTGGTTATGCAAAGCAATTCCTTCTGTGTAAAACCAGCTTTACGAAATGGAGATAAACTCACAGCTGCATGAGGACTAGAGAAAACTCAATGAACGTTTCCAATTTTCAAAGTGCAGATCATATTCTGATTTAATATCAACTGTATCCATCAACTTTGCATCAATGATTCAGCGACACTTATGACATGTTTAAATTTATAGGGATGAGGCAAAGCACTCCAAACAACTTTTATACATAAACAAAAAAAAATTTATCAGGGAGACTTACTTGCTCTTTTTTTGCTTCGATTATCAGAAAGCACCTGTAAAAAAAATAAAAAAGCAATATCACTCTTATCTCAAAATTGTAGCACTTTTGTCAAGAATATTGAGTTTCAGACAAAAAATAACATTCCAAAATTAGAACCAAATGGCCTCCAGAAATGAAAATAAAATGCTAACTGAGGCATGAAGACTGAATGATTTTAGTAAATACAGAAATCATCAGGAATCATAAAAGTCATTAAAATATTCATGGGGAAGATGAATTAAATTTATTTTTCTCTGACTTAAGTAAATATTTATACAATAGAGGCCTGGCATGGTGGCTCATGCCTGTAATCCCAGCAATTCAGCAGGCCTAGGTGGGAGTTCCATGCTTAAGCTGAGGAGTTTGAGACCAGACTGGGCAACATAGCAAGACCCCCTTCTCTACAAAAAATTTTAAAAATAGCCAAGCATGGTAGTATGTGCTGGCAGCTACTTGGAAGGCTGAGGTGAGAGGATCTCTTGAGCCTGGGGGGCAGGGGTTGCAGTGAACTGTGATTGTGTCACTGCACTCCAGCCTGGGTGACAGAATGAGAAAAAAAAAGATTTACATAATACCATGTGTGTAGTAACTGAGAAGAAGACTAAAGTCTAGTTTCTATTCACTGCTTCACTGCCCTGGTGTCACCACCAGTCTCCACAGTGCTAAACCCAGGCCCTGCCTCAGTGTCTCTCAGTGACATCACAGGCCCTCACTTAGCTGACTACTCCTTCCTTGTGAAACTTTATCCTTCTGGGCTTCTGAATCCCATGCCGTCGCTGCTGTCTTTTCCACCCCTCTGCTTGCTCCTTATTATTTTCTTGGTGGGCTCTCCTTTTGCCTGTGCCTTTCTTATATGTTGATTTCACTTCCTTCAGTTTTGTCTTGTTAGGGATGGGTACTGGCCCTTCTTCCCCTCCCACTTTGCTCCTTCATCCAGGGTGATCTCATCTACTTTCCATCCATGTTCTGATAACCTTCAGATTTAGAGCTCCAAATTAGGTCTCTTTCCTTGAGCTCCAGGACAAAAAATAAAAAAAAAATTTTTTTGAGACGGAGTCTCACTCTGTCACCTGGGCTGGAATACAGTGGTGCGATCTCAGATCACTGCAACCTCCACCTCCTGGATTCAAGTGATTCTCTTGCCTCAGCCTCCCAAGTAGCTGGGACTACAGGTGTACACCACCATGCCTGGCTAATTTTTGTATTTTTAGTAGAGATGGGGTTTCTTCATGTTGGCCAGACTGGTCTTGAATTCTTGACCTCAAGTGATCCGCCCACCTTGACCTCCTAGAGAGCTGGAATTACAGGCGAGAGCCGCTGCACCTGGCCAAGAGCAAACTGTTGATTGCACATTGCGTTTGGATATTCCACATCAGACAGCTCAAATTCCATGTCAAAAAGTCAATGTCCTCTGCTCCCCTCCCACCTCTTCCTCCACCTCCTTGTCCACACACACCCATACAGATCCGTTTTCTGGGTTCCCTCTGTCTTGGTGCATGGTGTTTCCATCTACCTGTTTGCTCAAATCAGAAACTCAAATATCACCCTTGACTCCTTCCTGTCCTCACTAAATCCTGCTGATGCCTACTTCCAAATCTTGCTTGAATCAATCTACTTCTTTTCATTCCTGCTGCCACCTCCTGGGCAACATTCAGGTCATACTTAGAAAATTGCAATAGTTTCCTAACTTCTTAGTCTGATTTTAGTCTTATTTCCCTCCAATCTATTCTCAGCCAGCATGATTACTTCAAAAATGATGTGATCACATCAATCTTCTTAAAATTCTTCAATGGTTCCCCATTACTCTAAGAATAAATACAGTATTGTGGTTAAGATCATATGTTTAGCAATCAGAAAGACAGTTGCTATCTGTATGACCTTAAAAAGGTAACCACATTTCTCTAAGCCTCATTTCCTCATCAGTAAAATGAGGTTGCTGTGAGGAGTAAGTACAAAAACTCAGGGAATGTACTGAGCCCCATGTGTAGCAGAGAAAAGGTATACAATAAATATTGGTTGATTATTCTGAAGGAAATTCTGAAAAACAGATGTTTATGTTTATTAACTTTTTCAAAGTATCAGGTAAATATTACTCTACAAGAGTCAGGCAGAAAAGAGGTTAAATGATGATGCTGTTAAAGCTTTGTCCTTACTATCACAGTTTCTTCCCAACCCATTGTTTGCATCTCTCGCTATTCTATGCCTGTGCTCATACTTATCCCGGGAAAAAGCAAATCCACAAGAGTTGATGAGTAACAATTAGATCCCCTTTTCCCAAGGATATTCACGTACTAAAGGGACACCATTTAACAATAAACACCAGTAAATGAACCTCTGACGGTGAAACTTCAGACATTTGTGACACACAGCAGGGAAAGATCCCTCTATATTTTTAAACTAATATCGGTGGTTCTGACTTGGTTTGGAAGCCAATGTACTTAATGACTATTTGACCTGGAATAAGAAATAGAGTAAACTTAGAAAGTAAAATAAGTTGTGTTACTTGAACATAATAAAATATTACACATTTTTTAATACAATAATAATGTTGTGACAATCATATAAATTAGAAATAACCCAGTAGAATTCTTCTAGTTCAGCTTTTTAAAAATTGTCACTTATGAGCTAAGAGCAATGTTGCAGAAAAATTTAAGCCTCAGGGCTTGAAAAGGAAACAAAACATAGAAGTATACTTCCTCAACCACACCTTGAGATGGAGTGCTAACAGAGCTACTCGTACATTAATAATAATAATAATAACTAATCCTTGGAACAAGACCTAAAAGTCAGATTACTTGGTTCCAAAATAAATCAATGCAGCCCCACTGAAATAGGAATTCCAGAGAGAATATTTGACAAATGTATGGTCAAGTATTATTTTGCCCTAAATGTAGAATATTCAAAAGGTACACAGAGTTTGAATTTGATAAATATATAAATGTATACAGAATATAAATCTTTCAAGTCTGAGATATCATGATGATGTTAAATAGAGTAAGTTCTAAGTTTCTCTTCAAAAAATCAGTATGTCAGTATATTCAGTTTCCTTGTTCTTTATTCTCCATTTAAAAGTTTAACTTCCTCATTCTCTTCATCTCCTTGCCCCTAGTTTCAGTAAACAACCTTCCTGCAGCTCTAATCAGTAGTTCACATCTGTTCCCCTGGTTACTGCATCTATTCCTCTTGCCAAAACCACACATCCCCCTCAGGCATCCCCCTCCTAACCCACATATTTAGAGTCCTAACTCATCCTAGTCACCTGCTTTGTCCTGAGTCACCCCAGTCACCTGCCCTGACCTCAGTCACCTTTAGTCACCTGTTCCAGAACCGTCTTTCCTGCAGAAACTGCTCGCCCCACCACTCTGGCTCATATCCCTGCTCTCTTTAAAATAGCCAA